>JAUMHN010303098.1:0-18525 GCA_032360265.1 Heliamphora ciliata
ATTAATATTTTTTTATCAAAATTAAAAACATAAAAATAAAAATAAATTAATAAATTAAATTTTATGTTTTTATTTTAATTATTTTTGTATTTAATAATTTTTTTTAATTAAAATTTTTTAAATAAAATTTTGTAATTAAAAAAAACAAAAGACAAAAAACAAAGAAAACAGGAGGTGTAAGTGTGAAAACAAAAAAAGAGGAGGTGTAAGTGTGAAAATATTGTTTTTCCGTCCAAAAGTTAACGACAGTTAATTTTTGGACCTAAGTGTTACAAAAAATAAAAAAGTAAGGGGTGACAGTAATATTTCAGAGAATAGAGGGGGTAACAGTAATATAACCCTTAAATACAGAGAGTGTAAGTGTAATTTACACTAAAAAAAAGAAAAAGAAAAAGAAACTACTAAAAGAACATTTAAACTAATATATAAAAGAAAAGGACATTAATATCACAAGAAAAAGAAAAAAAAATAAAAATGAATGCTAGTAAAGAAAATTAAACTAATATTTATAAGAAAAAGAAATGAAAATAAATGCTAGTACAACTAAACTAATGCTAGAAAGATAAAAGAGATCAAAAATTATTATTTAACCTAAATGTAAAATGTAATATTAATTACTACATTCACATAATATAAGTGTATTATTATAATAATTAACAACATTAATTAGTTGTAATTGCAAGAATATTTTAGCACTAAATTGATGGTGTAATAAAAATAAGAAAAAGAAGGACAATGCGCTTAGTGTGAATGTGTAAAATAATCAATTAATTAAAAGATTAAACTAAATGAGAGCAATTGAATAAAGACAAGATTAACTATATAAATAAAAAAGAATACATTAATTGAAATTAAACGTAACCCGATCACCCCAAAGAGAGATAATAGGGTTAGAACGACCGGGGATCCAAGCGAGAATAGCTAGATTGCTAAAGAATTCTCAAGTCATGGAATGCGCCTCGGCGGTCTAATCCTCATGTGGTGATCCAAGCAAGGCTTCAACATAGGTGTCGGAGGTTCAGAACTCGGTATTTCGATAGGGTTTCAGTGTAGGGACTCAGAATTGCTCGGTAACTCGATAGAATTTCACTCTCAAAACCTCACACTCAAATTCTGTCCTTGAAAATGTACTAGAGGTATGGTATTTATAGAGTTCTTCAACCAATGAGATGCCGCCACGTTTTTGGAACGCGTCAGGCCATTTAGAGTTAGCGAATGCCACAATGCAAGTAGGCGGTCGCCATGTTTTTTAAAGGTTCCACATAATTCTATAGCGGTCGCCATAATGCAAGTTGGCGGTTGCCATGATGAAAGGTGGCGGTCGCCACTTTTGGCTAGGGTTTCCACAAAGTTATAGGGCGGTCACCACAATGAAAGTTGGCGGTCGCCTTACTTGGGAAGCAAGTTTCGATGGTTTAACAAAATTTCAATAGTTTGAAGGTTCCGATTTCAAATACCGAGTTTGGATCACTTCTTGAGGGTCGAACTGAGACTCCATTCCACCTGTTTTCATCATCAGATTCACCTAAGATTAGGCGGGGTCAAATTGGGGTGTCTACAGTTGCCCCTCTTTGATATAATTTGCGTAGCAATGCGTGAAGCAGGTTATATCAAAGATCCCGAGACAACAGCCATTTGACCGAGCCGCCAATCTTAGGCCACAAGCACACAAATATGCATATGATGTTGGTCGTACTCGAATTTTCATCAAGCTGCCTACGTGTATCCCTTTGCTAGGGATCAGATCAAAACGTAGATCATGGGACAAAATGCAAGGATGTAAGATAAGAAATATGATGCATGACAAGTATAGTGTAATGCAAACATGTATAACGTGAGTCAGTTTAAGGTCATGAAGAGGACCGATGAGTCAGTTTAGGGTCATGGGGAGGACTGACGAGTCAGTTTAAGGTCATGAGGAGGACCGAAGAGTTAGTTTAGGATCATGAGAAGGACCGATGAGTCAGTTTAAGGTCATGAGGAGGACCGATGAGTCAGTTTAGGGTCATGGGGAGGACTGACGAGTCAGTTTAAGATCATGAGGAGGATTAAGGGGCCAGTTTAGGGTCATGAGGAGGACCGAGAAGTCAATTTAGGGTCATGAGGAGGATCGAGGAGTCAATTTAGGGTCATGAGGAGGATCGATGAGTCAAACATCAATCTAATAGGTCGAGTTAAGACCTAAAAATTCGAAACATGAGATAAAAATGATAAAAAGCCAAGCTGCGGCTTTAAAATTAAATTTATCGAGAAGGATAACTACAAATTAATAGGTCGATGACCTCAAAGTTCGGAATCAAAAGTCAAGTTATGGCTTAAAATTAGATTTATCGGAAAGAAATCATCGCAAAAAAAAAAATATATTAAATTAAAAAAAATTTAAGAAAATCATTCTTTGAAAAACACACAAGGTTTTGAAATTATTATTTGTTAACAAAATAATTTTTTTGAAAATGCACACAAAAATAACCCACTATAAGGAAAATTTATTTTTTATTGTTTTTATATTTTTATTATTTTATTATTATTATTATTTTTATTTTTATTTAGATCATTCTTGCTAATAAGGTTCGCACAAAAATAAAACACCTAACATACTAAAAGAAATTAACATATAATAAAAAGAACAAATAAAGAAAAAAAATTACCCAAATAGCCCCTTAAGAAACCCAAAACACCATAATAAAACACTAACATGACGTGACCATTTGACAACCTAGCGACAGCCTAGACAGAACCCCTCTGACATGGCGGTCGCCGGATAAAAACCCTTCTTAGTTGGCGGTCGCCATGTATCGCTTTACCATCCTGGTGGTCGCTTCCATCAAACATGGTGGTCGCCATCTTGAGGCGCGCACAAAACCCCCAGGTCGCACAGGGAAGAGCTCATTCTCACATCCTCACTCTCTCTCTAGCTCTCTCGTGCTTCCCAGACTCTCTCAAGCTCTCTTCTTGTTTCTTTCGCTTTCGCACCTTTTGCTTTCTATTTTCCCTTACCACACGATGTTCACACTTCTATTCGTGATCCTGTTCCTCTTTATGGAGGGCCATGGCCAGGGGGACGATGATTTGGGGGCACGTCAGGGCCCCTCTGCTACTGGGAGTTCTCCCATGGGTGTCTTTCCTGCCAGTGGGGTTTCTTCCACGCAGCCCTCTACTGCAATGGATGCCCTTGTGCTTGAGGCGGAGCGTGCTTCCCACCGTGTTGCTGAGGAGGCACGAGCAGCTGCTATGGCACAGGCTGCTGTGGATGTTGCTGCTGAAGTCGCTGTGGCTGATTTCTTATATCCCGATGCGGGAGAGGGTCATCCAGCGCCTTTTGACCTACATACATACGCTCCACTTCCTCATCGTGTAGTTCTGCGCGGGATGAGACACTACGAGCCTCCGGCTGATGCTGTCGCCGCTAACATTCTTCTGCGGGAGCCCGACCATCATATGTCCCACCAGTGCCCCTCGGTATGTACCCTATTCCTACTGTTTTAATACGAAAGCATGATATATTAAACGTGGACGTATGCCTAGGATCCCTATATGATGATGTGATCTGACAAATGCTGATAAATTTTTTTTGATGTGTTTGATGATGATGATGTGGATGATTGGGACTTGAACTTAGTTTTAGGTACCTATACAATGGAGATTAAAACAGTAGGGACACTCTAGGATTTGAACAAACGATGAAAATGAGCAATTATTTTAAAGTTGAAAAGGCTTGAATTATTATTATTATTTTTATATTTTTAGGGAGAACATAAAAATTAGGGGGAGGTCCCTTTTTTTTAGGGGAAATTTTCAGAAAATTTAGAAAGTTTAGAGGCAATTTTGTCAAAATTTTAAATTTTGGGGTAAATTTTCCACAAACTCTAGAAATTTAAGGGTCATTTTTCGAAAGTCTAGAAAAACTTTTAGGAATATTTTTAAAAAATCTTAGAAATTTGAAAAAAATTCTGAAAATTTTTAGAAAATTCTAGAAATTTGGAAAAATTTTAATAAAATGCTAGAACTTTAGAGAAAAATCATAGAATTTTTTAAAAAAATCATAGAATTTTGAAATTTTTTTAAAAAAATCCTAAAAATTTTAAGAAAATCCTATAAATTTTGAGAAAAATCTTAGATTTTTTAGAAAAATTTTAAGAAAATCCTAGGAATTTTGAGAAAAATTTTAAGAAAATCCTAGAAATTTTTAGAAAATACTAGAAATTTTGAGAAAAATCTAAGAATTTTGACAAAATCCTAGAAATTTTTAGAAAATCCTAGAAATTTTGAGAAAAATCTTAGAATTTTGAGAAAAATCTTAAGAAAATCCTAGAAATTTTTAAAAAATTCTAAAAATTTTGAGAAAAATCTTAGAATTTTGAATTTTTTTTAAGAAAATTCTAGATATTGTGAAATTTTTTTTAGAATTTTGAAGAAAATTTTAAGAAATTTTTAGAAAATCTTAGAAATTTTAGGATAATCTTTTTTATTTTTTATTTAGAAGATTGGGTCAAATTAATCCTAAAACGGTTAGAGTGAAAGGGGCAAAACACAAAAATTTCTTATTTTTTGGAAAGAATGGTTGACACAAAATAATAGAGGCCTAGGATTACTAGGATGTGCAGAAATCATGAACCTAGGGTTAGGGTGCCTAGTTTTCTAGGGCTCGAAAAGAACCGAAGGACCGTCACCTAGGGTTTGAATTGTTTGGCTGATTTATTAGGGCTTGCATGTTTCATGTGTTTGATATGCTCTTTTTGTATCCTTTGTTTGTCTTCTCTTATAGGCTGGTCACTACGTCCGAGACTTCGGAAGTTCAGCCTCCAGGGAGGTGTTGGAGTGGTATGATGCCCTCCCTGCTCCTAACCGGGCTTACATTGATACCTCCAGCTTTGTTCGCTTCATACCCCTGTTGGGTAGGACGAGTAATGACTGGGTATGGTTGATTGCCTTGGCCGAGCGGTGGTGGGATACCACCAACACCTTTCATTTTACTACCTTCGAGGTTACCCTGAAGCCTCTGGATTTCGCGCTTATTACCGGCATCCGGGTTGGAGGAGCTCCCATCCCGTTTGATCCGTCCATAGCCTAGTCGACCGACGCACTGCTGTACTTCCTTGGGGCCGTTCCTGCTCAAATGGATCGGGACAGAGTCAGATATACCTGGTTCTTCGAGCGATTCAGACATTTCTAGTGCACTGAGCCTCACCACTACGAGTGGGTCGCCTGAGGCTTCTTGATGTATATGTTTACTACCTCCTTATTTTCGAACAAGGAGAATACCGTACATTTGCATTACTTGGGCATACTTGCTCGACTTGATCGGGTTGCCAGTTACGACTGGGGAGGAGCTGCTCTCGCAACCCTCTACAGCTTTATGTGGACACTGGCCCGGTTCCCTCAAGAGCTCAACATTGGGGAATACTGGAGGGTTTGGGAGGTATGATTTAGTTTCTGTGCTTTTTTCATTTATTTCTATTATTTTTTATTATCTGCTTGCTAACGTCTTCTCCTTTACAGTTATGGACCTATGAGTTCCTCGGGCTTCATGTTCCGGCGAACTTATCTGCAGACCCTCTGGTTATTCCCCGTGCAGCCCGGTGGTCCCGAGGGCTGAAGGGAAAGAAGGCTGAGGGGAAGGACATCGACCGATTTTGGGTTTTGCTGGACCGACTAACTCCCGCCCAGGTATCTTTATTTACTGCTTATTATTCTGTACACTACTTTCTTCATTACACTGCCTACTGTACTGTTTAATGTACTGTTCACTGTGTTGTTCACTACACTATCTTGATTGATTACTGTATATTATACTATTCACTGTACTCTGCAGGTTCACTGGGACATCTAGCAGGGAGTAAAGGATCGGGCCGGCGCAGATTTGATGCGCAGTCGGGATATCACTCCTAGGTGGATCCTACTGGAGGGTCCATTTGGATGGGAGTACTATCTAGGAGAGCGAGTGGTTCGCTAGTCGCTCGGCTTGGATCACTTCCAGATCCCAGTGGTTCCTCCGACCTGTATGCGCCGGATTGAGCAGCTGAGCCGAGTCGATCTTCTCCTTGAGCTGGTGGGGACTCCCACTACTGAGCTGCTGGTGGCGGAGGGAAATTACACTGCCTGGTCCCGGGCCCGGGCCCATCTACTTGGTCCATTAGGTTGCTGATGTTGGTGCTGCTGGTGCTGATGCTGGAGTGATAGGCTCGGAGATTCCCTAGGAGATCTAGACTGTGGCTTATGGCTTCCCCTTCTCCCTTCCTATTCCAGTCCCGCCAGTTTCTGAGTTCAGAGTAGAGATTGGCCAGGTATTTCCTTATCCTCACTCCTTTCTTCCATTTTTTTCTTTATTTGTCTGACTGTCTTCTTCTTTTCTTTTTGTAGTTTAATCACGCATGGGTGGACCGTCTGCTGCTGATACTTACGGGTCAGAGAGCACTGATCCGTCAGCTTGATGCCACCACACGAGCAGCTGGCATCGCTTTCACTCCTGCAGCCATAGTAAGTATTCTCATGGATCTCTCTAAAATTTTTGCACTTTTCTGTACTCTGTTCTAATTCTGGTTTTCTTCTAACAGCCTCCGGTACCAGTTACCGGCATAGTGCCACCACGGGCTACTACTCCTTCTCCTGCTCAAGCCCCAGCTTGAGGTCGTGGTTCTCGTGCTGCTTCCTCTAGAGCTCGCTCCCGAGAATCTATCTCTTCCGCTTGGAGATGTTCTAGAGCCATATCTTCTTCTTTCGGCAGCGATGGAGATGACTATATTGAGAGGCTTTTTGAGGACGTGAGCTCAGACGAGGCAGGTCCTTCCTCCCGCTGGGTCCACCCCAGGCAACAGTGAGAGAGACATCTTCCCCCCTCCCCAGTTTTATTCATTTTCTGATACATTTATTTTGATGGGCTTGCGTGCCCTAATTTACTGTTTATTGAGCTTAGGTGTCCCGGTTCTTTTTTTTACTTTGACATATTCGATCTGTTTTTGATGCGTTTTGGGCCTTAGCGCCATTACTTCATCTGTTCATATGTTGCATGATTTTTCTTTATTTGCTGCTTAAACTGTCTTGGATGCATAGTTCAGATGCCATAGATCACACGAACTGCAAATTGACCCACACCCGCCATGTTCAAACATGGCGGTCGCCATAATACAACATGGCGATCGCCACTTTCCAAAAATGTTGACCTGGCGGTTGCCTGTTTCGACATGGCGGTTGCCTGGTCAAAGAAATGATGTCACTGTACTATGCTTTTTGGAGTTGGAGGTTGCCAGTTCCAAGATGGCGGTCGCCACTTTGAATGGTCCTTTTGCCAAAATTTTGATTTCCCACCTTTTTCAGCCTTATAAATATAGTCCTGGAGACCCCATTTGCTGTTACTCTGACTCAGATGGCTTCTCTTCGTTCTCTATGGACTGAAGCACTTTCCCCCATTGAACGTTTGAAATTTTCCCCATTTGACTTGAATACCCTTTTCTCACTGAGGACCGTGGAGATTAACAATCCTTTATTGTTAGCTGCTGCTCAACTGTGGGATCGCAGTCTCATGTCTTTCGATTTGAACTTGAAGAACTCTGCCCCACTGTAGAGGAGTTTGCTGCCATCTTGAACTTGGCCCCGCGGAGTGCTGTTGTGGTTTTGACTTTCTTTCTCTCACTTTGACATCAAGTGATACAGCTTTGTGGTCTATCTAGGATGGAGGCCTCCCTCGTGACACAGGATGACTACCTTGACATTCCCTGGATCATCGATAGGTTTCATCCCACCAGTGACCTCAGTGACCTTGGTTTTCAACTGCGACAATGGTATGCACTTTGCTTCTGCCTTCTTGCTGAGTATCTTCTTATTCCTTCTGACGGGCGAGTTAGCTGCGCCCTAGTTGATATTGCTTGTCAGATGTGGATGGGTAAGGATTTTGTGCCACTCGTCTTAACCGAGACACTGCTAGGATTAGACGCTGTTCATCGGGGTGAAACCATAACTTTTGCTAGCAGCCCTTTACTTCTTTAGGTATGCTCAACATCAAGCTTTCTGTTATTCTACAAAGTTTTTCTCTCACTGTTCTAACTTCTGCTGCAGATCTGGTTGATGGAGAAGGTAAATCTTGTGCAAAAACCACCCACTGATAGTCATAGTGCTGCAGCTTTCCTCTATTGCCCCCGTTATCAGATTTGTGACACCGAAGTAGCCTGGCGATGGTACCTTTCCACTCTGACTGGCCCAGATATTACTTGGCAGTGCCCCTGGTGGCGGATTTCGACTATGAATCTGACCACTATGGATCATTCTGGTGTTTTGCTAGTCGATTTTCGTCAGACTTCCTTCTATTACCTTTATCGGATTATGCGATAGTTTAGACACAGTCAGATTATCTCTTCCATCATTCGAGGCCGTCTGTTTTCATCTATGCTGCGGGCCCCATTTCTGGTATCGTATCTGGACGCATGGCCATCTCGCTCGCGGATGGATATGTAGGAGCTGCAGTGCCCTGAGCTCCCTGATGAGTACAAGACATGGCTGCTGCAGGATCGAGAGAAGAAGAATAGAGAAGAGGGGAAAAAAGCGGAAAAGAGGCGAAGAATTTAAGGATTTCTACTTTATTTTGAAAATTTCATAGCTTTTTTTTTGTTTGTAGGGTTTAGGACTTGCGTGCCCTCCCTTTGTTTCCAAACTTTGTAGCTCCAATTAAAGTAATGAAAAACTCCCACTTTATGTTTAAGATGGTTCAAATTTATCCAGAGTTTGAATGACTTTATTATCAAAATCTAGAAATTAATTTGCATTGGTCTTACAAAGATGGTTAAAAACGAAGAATGTGGCCGGACTTCTTAAAAGAAGCTTCCTACGTATCCCAAAAAGATGAAATCAGGCCATAACGTAGTTCGGGCTCGATTTTTCCTCGGGTATTGACACTCTCCTTTTGTAGTGCCCTAACTTTTACCAAGGTCGCCCTTTTGGATTTTCGGCCTTGCGGGCTGCTCTAACTTTTGCTTGAGTTGCCTTTTCAATTTTTAACTTAGCGAGCTTTTTATTTTATCTTTATTTTTACCTCAAGAATAGTACTTTTTGAGTTGATCGAGGTTTACTAGAGTGGAGAATGCATTACCGTCTAAATCCATGATAACGACTGCACCACCGGTCATGATGGTTTTGATGAGAAACGGTCCGGACCAGTTTAGCTTAAACTTGCCTCTTGGGTCGAAGATAGGAGCTCTGATTTCCTTAAGGACTAGATCCCCTTCTCTGAGATCTCGGGTCTTGACCTTTTTGTTAAATTCTCAGGCTATCCTCCTTTGGTATCATTGTACATGAAACAGAGCCTGCACTTTTCTTTCATCAAACAAGAGTAATTCCTCCATTCGATTCATCTGCCATTCTGCTTCTGGAATACTGACCTCGGCCACTACTCTTAGTGAAGGGATTTCCACTTCACTGGGAAGTACAACTTCCATCCCATATACAAAAGAGTATGGCGTCGTTCCCATTGAAGTTCTGATCGACGACCTATATCTCCAAAGTGCCAATGGTAGATGTTCCAGCCAATCTTTGTGTGAGTTGATTGTCTTTTGCAGAATTTTTTTGATGTTCTTGTTTGCTTCCTCGACTGCTCCATTGGTCTGCGTCCGATATGGTGAGGATTTATGGGCTACTATACAGTATTCTTCGAAAAGATCCAGGACCTCTCCTTGGAAATGTGAACCATTGTCTGAGATAACCTCATGTAGAACTCCGTACCGGCAGATGATGTTTTGCTTAATAAATTTAGCAACATGGGAGGCCTTCAATATCGAGTAGAAGGCTGCTTCCACCCACTTAGTGAAACAATTAATGGCCACTAAAATAAACTCATGTCCATTGGATGCTTTTGGTGTTACTCTGCCAATCACATCGATGCCCCATACTGAGAACGGCCATGGTGACGTCAAGTTGTACAGTTGAGACGGGGGGACGTGCATGAGATTTGCATGAATCTGACACTTATGACACTTCTGCACAAACTGTATGAGTCTGTCTCCATTGTTATCCAAAAGTATCCTTGTCGTAGGATTTTCTTGGCTAACATATTTTCGCTCATGTGTGGCTCATAAACTCCTGCGTGGATTTCATTCATCAATGCTTGGCCCTCTTCAATGTTGGCACATAGCTTATTGACCCTAGAATGTCCCCGTTTGTATAGTCTACCGTCGCAAATGACAAACTGTGCAGATAGTCGTTGTATTTCCCTTTTGTCCTTTTTGCTTGCAAACTTGGGGTGTTCCCCTTTTTCTACGAAGTTCTGGATGTCAAAGTACCACGGAAGGTCTTCAATGCTATTCTCGATTGCGGCTGTCATCTTTGTATGCCGGCTTTCTTTTCTGTTCAATTATCAAAGGCCTCATTCGGACTCCGGGTGGTATGTTAATCATGGATGCTAGGGTGGCCAGTGCATCGGCGAACTTGTTCTGTAGTCTTGGTACATGGGTGAAGATCACTGATTCAAAACACGGTATTAGCTTCTCTAGCTCCTGATGGTAGAGAATCAAGGTTAAGTCTCTGACGTTCCATTCTCCTCGTGCTTGTGAAACCACCAGTGCTGAATCTCCGATGACTTCCAGTTTCCTTGCACCTAGTTCCAGGGCTGCCTCCAATCCAGCTAAACATGCCTCATATTCAGCCTGATTGTTGGTGACTTCAAAATTGAGCTTCAATGACAAGGGGACATGTGATTCGTCAGGAGTGACAAGGAGGACATCTATTCCATAGCCATATTGATTGGATGCGCCGTCGAAATATAGAGTCCACCTGTCATCCCCGACTTTCATTAATTGTTCATCAGAAAATTGGAACTTCGTGTCTTCTCCTCCCTCAACTGGTTGATCGGCTAAGAATTCTACCACTGCTATGCCCTTAACTGACTTTCGGGTGATATATTGAAGATCAAATACTGATAACAACAGCAACCATTGAGCCAACCTTCCTGTCAGTGTTGGCTTTTCAAACAGATACTTCAACGGGTCCATCCAGGAGATGATATTCATTGTGAAGGATAACATGTAGTGTCTCAACTTTCGGGAAGCCCAAACCAAGGCTCAGCACGTCTTCTCCAATGGTGTATACCGAGTTTCTAACCCTGTTATCTTCTTGCTTAAGTAGTAGATGGCTTTTCAATTTCAGTTTCACCTTCATGCGCCAGCATACATCCCATAGCCAAATTAGTCACTGACAAATATAGGATCAGTGGCCTGTTAGGTTCGGGAGGAGCTAGAACAGGAGGGTTTTGCATGTACTATCACACAACATCGAAGGCATCTTGGCATTTCTAATCCCATTCGAACTTGACTCCTTTCTTCAGTAGACAAAAGAGTGGGTCACAGGTAGTTGTCAGTTTTGCGATGAATCGACTGATAAACTGTATTTTACCCAGAAAGCCCCTGACTTCTCGTTCGGTTCTTGGAGGAGGCATTTCTAAGATTGCCTTGATCTTTGAAGGATCTACTTCGATACCTCATTGAGTGATCATAAATCTAAACATCTTTCCGGCAGTAACCCCGATGGTGCATTTCTATGGGTTGAGCCACATTTTGTACTTTTGAATCCTTTCGAAAAACTTTCGCAGTGCTACAATGTGGCCATCCCGATTCTTGAATTTGATTATCATATCATCCACGTACACCTCGACCTCCTTATGTTTCATGTCATGCAGTAGAGTAGTGCCAGCCTTTTGATAGGTTGCCCATGCATTCTTTAGACCAAATGGCATCACACGATAACAATAGGTGCCCCAAGGCATGGTGAATGTCGTCTTTTCTCTGTGTTCGAGATCCATCAGAATCTGGTTGTATCCGGAGAAGCCATCCATGAATGATAACAAAGCATGCCCCGCTGTATTGTCTATTAAGACGTCAATGTGCGGTAGTGGAAAATCGTCTTTCGGGCTAGCCTAGTTGAGGTCCCAAAAATCCACGCAGATTCGGATACGACCGTCCTTCTTTAAAATCGGTACAATGTTGGCTACCCCTTTCGGATACTCAGTTACCATCAGGAATCCAGCATTGATCTGTTTAGCAACTTTTTCTTTGATCTTCAAAGCCCATTCTGTCCGGATTCGTCTTAATTTTTGTTTGACAGGTTTAGTATCAGCGTATATGGGGATATGGTGCTGTATAATATCATGATCAATTCCAGGCATATCCTTATACGACAATGCAAACACATCTTTAAATTCTTTTAATAAAGTTATTAACTGTTCTTGTTTAACTATGGATAAAGAAGAACCAATTTGAACATTTTGTGGATTAGTTTCATTACCCAGATTTATTGACAAAGTTTCTTCAATTATTGGTTGGGCATGCATTTCTTCCTCTCTTTTTATTAAAGGATTTATTTCTTCGGGAATATCCCCGTCGACTTCAAAATTGTCAGAAAGCGTATGAAATAAATCAAATAAAGCAGAATAACCGAAAATCTTGTTCATTTCATTAAAAACAGAGGGGATTACAAACTCGATGGTAAAAGCAGGGAAAGGAGCCCTAACAGATGTGCCCTCGATTATAGATTCTGATTCAAATTTGGACTCAGGATAGACAACCTGTGTATTACAAAACTCGAGGGTCCAGTTTTTTACTTCTTTTGCAGCCGCGTTGACGATGAGCTTGGTGCAGTCTGCTGGTGCGCTGAAACCCATCATGAAGAAGTTCAATTCAGTCATGCGCAGCTGAGTCATCTTCTCATTGAACAGCACTTTTAGGTCAGTACCGTCAAGTTTGTCAGCCCAATCTTCTTCCTGAGCCTTATTTTCTTCCTTCTCTCCTTCAGCTGTTTCTTCCTCTTCCGTGTCAGACAACTGATGGTTGAAAAAGATCTCCAACCCCGGCAGCTTTTGATTGGTTTCTTCGTTGATCCACGACTCTGGAAAATCGCAATACAAGAAATTTTTCCCTTCCTTGACGAAGTACCCATTGAGTGTCCCAGAATAATTAGCCTTTCATCCCCTTTTAGGCCTTTCCAGATCTTCTTCCGTTGGTTTATGCCGAAGACCAAAACGGTACGAAGTCGGCGCTACCTGAATGGGTTCTGGGATACCTTGCTGTTTACGCCCTAATCCCATGCCTGGGAAAAAGAACATTTTCCTCGTCATTGTTATAGCCCGCGGGTTAACATACCTTTTTCTTCATTCATCAACATCTGAATACCTGTGCTTCATCTAATCGAAAACCACTAAGCAACACATCATCTTCACTATGCTGAACTTTCAACAGAGTTGTGCCCTCTCCTCCTCATGGGGGATGAATGCTATCTTCTCCGTGAATAGTCAAAACTGCCCCATTCTTTATCAATTTTAGTTTTTGGTGAAGGGTAGATGGTACCGCTTAGACATTCGATTCATGCAACCATGGCCTGCCCAGCAGCAGATTGAAGGAGGCTGGCACGTCTAGCACGTGAAACTCAACTGATGTCTCCAGAGGTCCTATTAAAATGGCGAATGACACCAGTCCTAGTACATCCCTTCTTGTGTTGTCATAGGCTCGAACCACTTGATTGTAGGGAGTAAACTGGTCTGGCCTCATCCCCAAGCAGATGGCCGTTCTCAATGGGCAAACGTTCAAGGCAGACCCATTATCAATAAGGGTTATCGGGACCCATTTTTCTAGGCACTTGATGGTGATGTGTAGCGGCTTATTGTGACTTTTTCCTTCATCGGACAAATCTTTATCAGAAAAGGAAATGACTTTTGGTTCGGCGACTGGCAAAATAAGCCCAATAAGCTGCTCAGGGGTTACATCTATCGGGACACTGGCCTTGTTCAACACCCTCAAAATAGCTTGCCTGTGCTTGGCTTGCGTCTTTTTCAACTGTCTCAATACAGCATTATCCTCCTCCTCTTGCTCTGTCTCTTTCCCTTTTCTACTTGGCTGTCCTTTCTCTAGTTGAGATGGCTTAAAATGTCGTCCACTTCTAGTTAGGTGTTCCACGCGGTCTTCGGGATCCCATAATCCCAGCATCACATTATCAGTTTGTCTCACTTCGTCTATGTGCAGAGGACTTTTAAATGCCCACAGATCATTTAGGTCACTAACGGCTGCCCTTTCCCTTATTTCCTCATCATCTTCAATAGCCCATGTATTATCAATTTCCTCACAGATGTCTTCCTCGATAAAATTTACTTGCTATTCCTGAGCGGCCAAAAAGTCGATCCACTCGGCTTCGTCTGATTTTAGTACAACCCTTACCAGCCAGTAGGACTACATTTCATTCATATATACTTCTTCCTCAAAAAGTTGGGGAAGGGTAATGCCGTCGAGCACGTGACCAAACCTATATGGTCGGGTTGGGTAATCCAAAGGCCAATCATCCTCTTGGTTGTGCTCCTTCTCTTGTTGGTAGATTTAGATTATCGGTTGATACAATTCCCAGGCATTATCATTCCATTCTTCCATCCTGTCTCGACTGCCTCTAACCATCATGAATGAGCATGTTGTCTGATCCTCAGTTACCGAAAAACAAGGGCACGATAGGTATGCTGAACAGATGTGCTGACTCGGGTCCTCTGATTCTCCCAGAGACATGTAATTTACCCCAGCCTGCCTGGCATGATTCGGTAGCAGGTTAGTCGTGACATTCGATTTTGGGGTGACAGATGGTGGTGGGATCACCTTGTTGTTGATGAGGTTCTGAATCTCATGTTGGAGCCTATGCACTTATCAGTCAATTGCCTAGGACCTTGGTGAAAGGCGTAATATTGAGAAGCATTAAACCTCGGAGGTAAAGGATCGGGTACAAGCATGGGGTCTAATGGCTTGATGAGCCCTTTCTCGACGAGTTGATTTGGGGCGGCGGATAAAAAAATATTGAGGGGAATAAACACCCTCCTTGGCTTTTGTTGCTGTTAGCTATTATCTAACTTTGGGCATTATTAGACTACTGGGTGGAGGAGGATGGGTTCAGCAGGTTTACCTCGTTTGAGCGAGACATGAGGTTGGTGGTAGCATAGTGGTTTTGGTTATTTGTGGGGAAGGTTCTCCTGGGCTTCTGGCTCGGCTCAACTTTCTCGATTTCTCCTGATTGAATTGCATCTTCTATCTGAACCCCGGCATCAAACAACTGTTCGATTGTGAAGAGTGGCTGTGTGATCAGATAACCCTTCAATGGGGAATGCAATTTCTTCACTACTATCCTCACCTGTTCTTTCTTAGAGGGTTGGTTTGTCATCTTGGCGGCTTTACCTCTTCAGCGGGTCAAGAAATCAACAAAAGATTTCCTGCTCTCCTGTCGGGTCATTTTGAGCTCTCAGGTAGTTAAGTCTAGTTGGACATTGTAACTATACTGGCTGATAAAAGCCGTTTTTATGTCTTCTCAAGTTCTAGTTTTGGCTACATCAAGGGAGAGGAACCATTTTTGGGCTGCCCCAGAAAGAGATTGGTGAAAGAGCTAAGCCTTCAACTGGTCATCAATCCCCATTGGCGATAGGGCACCAACATATATTCGAAGATAAATTCTGGGATCTCCGGTTCCGTCAAATTTTTTCATGTCCGGCATTTTGAACTTTTTCAGCAGTTTAGCATCTAGGAACAAACATAGTCCCCCACATCTAACATGTATTTCTCGATTCCCTTGGCCTTTCTAAGGACCTTTTCCATTCGGTCAATCTTTTTAATTAGTGCAGATTCTCTAGACTGCACAGTGTTTTCTTCCTGTTCCGTGGTGGTGGTGGAACAATTTGCGGTCCATCGGGAACTTGATTGTCATCCTAAAAGTCTTTGGCATTCTCATTCGTGTCATCTGGTTGTCCATTCATAATATGGATACAGGCCTGAATTGCCCGGATCTATGCCTGACATTGCACTTGAGCCTGGGCCTGTTGCTCTACGGCTCTCTGTATATCAGTAATCGCCCTCAATAGGGCTGCCAGATTCACCTAATTTTTTTCCATTTTAGCTAACTCAGTTGGCTGTTCAGATATCCTACAAAGTCTGTCTGTCACTGATCTTTCTCAGACACGTGTTGACTGTACTTTCCTTGACCCAATGGTAAATCCACAGAGAAGCCTGAATCTTGGAAGTAGAGTAACCAGTATCAGACACTTCCCAGGAAAATATTCTGACAACAGGTAGCAAATATCCCAGATTCTCGAAACAGAAAATCATGAGCAGATAAATACAAAGACTGAAACAATGCCCCTACCGGACTCGTGCTGGCAGCATAACCCGAAAACCAGAATGATGGTTAAGAATGGGAATTTACTAATTTTTGGAGGGAAAGCTCATCTAAAATGGGGAAACGGATAGAGCTACGTTGACTAGACTAGTTCAATCTAAAAAATTCTAAGGACAAACGGGCAGCATAACGGTAAGGAAGAAGAACTGACTTGCAAGGGTTCGAAAAGAACGAGTCTAAGTAAAGGTAGAGGAAACCAACAACCCGAAAAGAAGCTGGAGGAGGGAGAAATTATCTTAAAGGCATTGAAACGAGACACGGGCATGACCTCGAGAAGAAAACTAGGGTGTGAAAACCAAATATGGTAAGAAAAACAAAATCCAGGTAAGAACTCGAAGGCAAAACTAAACCTAAAAGAAAAGATAACAGAAAACCCGGCCCGATCCCGGAAGAAAGACTAGCCTAATCCAAACAAACGACCCTAACAATACACAAGCAAAACAAACATTGAAGAAGACACATAATCCTACTAGGATTAGCAGCACCTAATGAAGAATTCTAAGTTCACTATATGCAAAAGGCCAGTTTTGGTCAATTGAATAAGGTACCTTCTGAATAGAGTCAGGTATATACCTCCCATGCCTGGAGTGGTGCAGGACATGGTCAAACAGTATACCCGAACTCTTTTACTATACCTATGATAGCGTACAGTCAGCAAGGGTTGCCCGTCTCCCCAACAATCCCCGAAATGGATTAACGTTCAGGGCATCAGGTCGACCAGGCAAGGGGGTTGAAAAACAATGCATATGCATGGGAAAATATGAATTAGAAATTTTATTAAGAACCAATGATGCTTTTGAGTCTAGCCCACTTATTTGATTTTGGAAATCAGTACCTAGCGGAGTCGCTAAAAAATATTGTGGCGTTGAAATTTAGGAGTTTTGGAAAATATCTAAAAACAAACGAAGGAATTCAAAGGATGTTTAAAAAAAATCATTTAACACCTTGAAAATTAAATTTTGAAAACCCCATTTTGTTGAAAATGGAGTCGCCATTTAATTTTTGAGAAAAACTAAGAAAAACGAAAATAGCCACTGATCTTTGAAACGTAAACTAGAGAAAAATGGGATTCGGCGGCTAAGTTACGAATTGAATAAGGTGTTAGGCACCCCGTTCACCAAACCATAAGGTTGGTCTCTACTAATCATTATTGGTTCTTTGATAGAATTTTTCAAATGCATGCAAATAAAGAAAGTGGAGGAAAAGAGAGAACATCCAAAATCAAATAGGAAAAATACATAACATATGTACATAACACTCCAAATTGGAACAAACAAAATGTTGAATTGCTAAGTTCTACGGCATACAGTTTTTAACTAAATGATACATGGGACATACCCATATGCAATATTTATAAAAATAAAATAAACTAGCATGGTTTGAATAAAAGAATAAAAAAAATAGTTGAAAATGCTAAAATTACCTAAACATGAATTGTTAATAAGTTAAATTATTCTAAATACGCACTTTAAGGAAAATAATCGAAACATGCATATTACAAAGCATGAACTAAGTTAACATTAAAAAAAACTATTTGTAAAAAGATGCATAAAAGCTAAAAGAAAACTTATTAACAAAGGAAATAAAATGAGGGTTTTATAACAAAAGAGAGTTTGAGAATTTAAAAAGAAAAAAAATGAAGAAGTTTGTAAAAGAAAATGATGCTAAATGAAAAAGTTAAAAAATGTTTATTTTAACTATTAAAAGAAATTCCAATTATCCACATTCCATATTTGTAAACAAAACAAAATAAAATAAAAGAAATAGGAGAAAATTATACTACCATTTTAACTTGAAAGTCTTTTTGTGATTTTTGGATTTATCAAGGATAAAAGAAATACTATATAAGAAAAATAAAGCTAATAATAAAAAAGAAACTTTGTGAGAAAAGAAGAAAAATAAATGCTAAAATGGATATTATAACTAATAATGAAAAGAAAGAAAATAAAAAAAATGAAACATTAGCATTAATAAGAAAATGAAAGAAATACTGGTAATAAAAAAAAAGAAAATAAAACTACTAAAAGAACATTTAAACTAATATCTAAAAGAAAAGGACATTAATATCACAAGAAAAATAAAATAAAATAAAAATGAATGTTATTAAAGAAAATTAAACTAATATTTACAAGAAAAAGAAATAAAAATAAATGCTAATAAAATTAAACTAATGCTAGAAAGATAAAAGACATCAAAAATAATTATTTAACTTAAATGTGAAATATAGTAATAATTACTACATTCACATAAATATAAGTACATTATTATAATAATCAGCAACATTAATTAGTTGTAATTGCAAGAATATTTTAGTACTAAATTGATGGAGTAATAAAAATAAGAAAGAGAAGGACAATG
>JAUMHN010303209.1:0-18524 GCA_032360265.1 Heliamphora ciliata
ATCCAATATTTTTGGGATAAAAATTGAGATTTGAGACATGTTTGATGAAGGTTTAAGGGTATTGAAGTTAAAAAAACTCAAAATAGGGAAAAATCTGGATTTTTCTCGGGCATCAGCGCGCTCGAGCGGAGCCCTATCTGCTCGAGCAGTCAACTAGCAGAGAGTTGGGCGCTCGAGCGCCCGACGTCCGCTTGAGCGGACTAGCTACGCAGGGCCAACTTCTTTTGATCATATCTCCCTCATCTGGACTCCAAATGGGGTCATTTGTGTACTGAAATCGAAGACCCGGAAGTTCTCTTTTCAACATGACTACTCTCACAAGAAACTTCTCTTTGTAAAAAAAGTTATGATTAAAATAGTGTAGGTATGTCAAATTTTCTCAACCATTTTTCACTCGTTTTTGGCTAAATGCTTTAAAAAAAAATATTTTCATCAATGTTGAACCTTTTCATCAAATTTCTTGTCCCTTGGACTATGGCTATACCTACTTCACTACACCTGGATTGGGATAAAAGTATCATACCGATTGCTTGTGTTTGCGATAAAAATGGGCTTTCGACATGTAACTAAGGTTTTAAGAACAAGCATGGGTATGGATAATTGTGGGTGGGCTATGTAGTAACATGGTCACTATTTAAGATTTTAAGCATTAGAAAGAATACATGGATTTTAACTTGTATATATATGCATATGATGGGTGCATTCTATTTTATTCACAAGGCATGATTTCAAATGAATTTAATTTTGTGTTATGGATGCTTTATGAAATTAATGAAAGAAATGTGAAATATGATTCATGAAAGGTTGTGTATTGGAGTTTATGATGCATTTGATGTGAAAGGAGAAATTGAATACTAAAACGAATGTGGCTTGTTAATGAAATGGGAAAGTTAAAATTGGAGTTGAAACGAAAATGTGAAAATAATTGGGAGAGGAACCGGTTATGGGTTGGACTCCCGAATTCTTTTGTGTGAAAATGAACAAGTAATAAACCGTATGGATTCATGTGGATTAAGTTGGGCTAGCAGCTCTGTGGTGAAAAATTAAAAACTTGCGCAAGATAGGGATCACATGCCCACGGGTTAGCCCCCGAAATGTGGTGAGTTGTAGAGCTATCTATTTGTCAATGGTTTCGCGTAGCCTATTGGAATTAATAGGGAGGGGTTTCTATAAGTTGCACCCGATACCGGTTCATTAATTGTGATACGATTTTGTGATAAATTGGGTAATGAAAGTGTGACACGATTTTTGTGAAAAATCGGATAATGGAATGATGATATGAATAATATGAAAGGATAAATGGGAACAAATCAGCGTGCGTGGGTGTGTGCGTGTGAAGGAATAATGAATTGGTGAAAATTTACATTTTTCTTCGGTTGAACCCATCACACCTCACAAATCATGCATTACATCAGAATTAATCTATATCCTACGAGTTTCGGCTCACGTATGTTCACTAAACCTTTTCAGGTCTTGGGGACCAGGGGCGATACCAGGGCAAGGAATGCATTTTGAGAAAAGGCTTGAAGAAAGATTTAGTGTTCCTTTTGTGTTCTATATCATGTTTGTACATGAGCATAAATGGATTACCGTAATGATATTATTGTAGTAATGGATACTTGAAGACCTGAGGCATTTGCTTTTAATTTTATATGCAAGAGGATACGGTTACTTAGCAAAATTCTTTATCTTCTTTCAAATACATTTTAAGTTCAAACTGTTAATGAAACGAATGTTTGAATTGAAAATTTTCTTATACGGGTCGATTTGGGGTTAGTTCACGAGTCCCCAGGGTTCGGGCGTGACTATACCTACCCTATTTCTTGATAAACAATCTCTCAAATCATTTTTTAAAATTAGCAACCAGAGACGCCCTAGGTTCAGAACCACAAAATGAATGACGTTCTCATAACTCAACCAACAATGACAGGTACAAAAGAGACCCCGATATGCTAAGATGCAAGTATGGTAATGCTCATGGTGTACAACATACGTCTTATGTATAACTATATATAGCATGGCATCTAAGCATGATATAACATATGGTACAATTCATTAAAGCATAGAGTACAAGTATATGAAGCACAAGCCATAATTCGTAAGACATGGATTTAACTTAGCGGTATGGATTCTAATCATCAAATAATTATTTTCATACACTAATCATCCAACATAATTTAATTAAGGTCTATATTTTAAATCCCATGGCATAACATGCTACTATACACTTAACAAAATTAAGGTAAATGTTCAAGTGTCAATTTAAAAAGTATCACAGTGTTTTGGGGTACCTAGACAGGGAGTTAAGTTCTGATTTTTGGACAACATTTAGATAAAAATATTTTTTATAACTTTTATGTTTAACACTAAGGTCAGATCCTGGGTAAATGGGTCATTTGTTTCATTTAAGAGAAAATAATTCAGCAGTTTACAAAAGAAAAGTATAGAATTTGGGCCTCAGTTGGTCTCAATTTTGGGACATCAAATCAAGGGCTATGGGTCTAATTTTTGGATATGTTTTAGTTTAATGTGTCCCCTACAAGTTTCATGTTTAGTGCTAGGGCTAGTTATTTGGAACAAGTTAAAGATGTTGGCCATTTTATAAAATGGGTTGAGCCAGCTTTAAAAGGTTCAGTAGAACCTGGTTACAACAGAGAAAGTATAAATATTTTGGGGGATCGTCCGAGGGTATCTAGGCCTAATATTTTGTCGATAAATATTTTAATATATTATCTACACTTTTGATGAAAACCACATTTGGATTTGGTTACTAAAAACATAGGTTTCTGGTCATGAAAAAACATGTGATAGAGAGCCCAGTAAGTAACAGATTTACAATAGTGGTTTTGAGGAGCGTTGTGACATATCAAATCTTTATATTTTAGTGTCAAGTTTGGTGGATAGAAAGATAAACATGTTGTCTACAAGTTTCATGTTTTAACTTAAGCTCGGTTCTCATTTTAACCTAGGGTTTTTATGTCAGCAATTCAATGTGGTCAAAATCTGACACTCTTTAGGGTTTTGGTGTCCCAGGTCATGGAGTATCTAGATTTGAATTCATTTATAATGACTCTACTTGGACCCTAATATTAATGATGGATAGTCCACGAGACCATAGAGCACGAAAAATGTTTAAAACTCTAACTCGACTCGAAAACCCTAAGTTCTAACTTGAAACCCTAAAAAGATTCAAAACTCAACCAACAAAACCTTAACACTAGGAGAGTCTCCCAACATTCTAAATTAAGTAATTATCATGAAATAATAAATTAGAAATAAAAAATCCTCATAAGTAGGATAAAATTACCATTTTGCCCTTAATACAACAAAAAGTTTTAAAATCTCAAATTTTAACACATGGACACCCAAAATCAAGAATTTAAGTACAATTAAGTAGAAAAATACAAAATAACAATAAAAATAACAAAAATACCCCTTAGTGGCCAACCACCTTGGAAGTTGTGCCAAAAAGTAACTTTTTGCTTTTTTTTAGCTTAAAAATGTGAGAAATGTATTAAATCAAGAATTATAATGATTCAATACTTATTGAACAAGTAATAAATATAATAATATGGTATTATAGGTTAACAAAAGTAAACAAATTATTATTGAAATCCATCCACAACAAAATAAGTTAAAAAGTCATATATTATCAAAATAGCTTAATTTGACTTAAAAAACTACATCTATTTAATCAATTGCTATGAAAACATGATAATTCATGAAAATATTAAATTTATAAAACATACTAAAATAATAGATTTTAGTAGAAAAAGACACCACAAAGGTACATCAAATTAACTTTTAAGGTATTTTCTTGTACAATAAGGGCACGTAAACCAAGAAAAAGCCCCTTAATTGATGGGGGATCAAATTTTTGTCCCCCAAACTGAACCTACCTATATTTCTCTTCCCCATATCTAATGTATATGTCTCAAATGTTGCACCAAGTTAAATCTCCTCAAATCTCATTTATTAAAAAGAAGGAAAAAAAGTCTTTAAGGTATACTTTTGTTCCCTCCATGTTCCCTAATCCTTCCCTATATAAACCAAGCAAAACACCCTCTTCTTCACATGGCGTTATAGTTGAAAATTAGGAGCTGTTATGTTTTTGAATGATATGAGATGTTGTTGTGTATTGCTATTTTTAAGTTTGATGACATAGAAGTGTGTTGGAATCTTGAAATTCATGTCTAAAACATAAGCATGCTAAGAAATGGAAGTAAACCTTGGCATACCATAAGTAGGAGACTTGAGCATAAAGGGACCTGATTTTTGAGAACATAGATGTTTTTGTCCTAAACTTTGGAATGACAAAACTCAACATAGAAAATTGATCTAAGAATGTTCTTTATGTCCAGATTTAGCTTTTTGTGTTATCTTTCTTTCAAAGTTGGTTTCAACTTATTTGAGTAAGTAGAACTCGAGATATTGCAGTTATACCAAAGTGTGTCGTTTTCCAACAAGTCAACACTACCGGCCTAAAAATCCTAGCTTACAATGATATGCCAAAACCCTTTAGAAACTCTCTGTTGTGTTTTAGCCCTCAAAAAACACTTCTGTCACATATTTATGTGTAGCCCAAACCCCCTATTTGTAGTGACCTATTGTAAAAGTGTTCTACATGAATATTGTAGCTAATATATTGAACTACTGTCCTAGATGCCTCGGGATGGTCTCTCAAAATCATTTCAAACTCTCTGTCCAAAACTGGCTCTGCTGAGTATTGGCGGCTAACAGAACCTATTTTATTAAATGGCCAAAAACTCTTGCTTGTTCCAAATAACTACCCTTAGCTCTAAACATGCAATTTGTAGGGAACATGTTAAAGTAGAACATATCCAAAAATGAGCTCATTTGGACTTGATCCGATACCCCAAAATAGAGACCAACAGAGGCATAATTTTGGTAAATTCTTGAGAAAAGTGCTAAACCTTTTTCGTTTTGAATGCTTTATTCACTCGTTTGCCTTAGGTTTTGACCTTAGTATTAAATATAAGAGTTATAGAAAATATTTTTATCTAAATGGTGTTTAAAAATCATAACTTGATTCCAAGTCTAGATGCCCCAAAACCCTGTCAACTCTTTTAATTTAATACTCGATTTTGGTCTTAAAAGTTGCTAAGTGTGATTTGAGTATCCTTTGCTATGAAACCCGAGTTTTATATGTTGATTGATTTGAATTAGGTCATTAGTATTTTTCAGTAAATGTACGATGGTTAGAATTCATGTCAATAAGTTTTGAATTATATCTTGAGTATTGTAGCTTGTGTTTTACATACTTGTACCTTATGCTTTGCGAGTTGTACCATGAACTTTGCCATGCTAGTTGATGCCATGCTTAGATTGTTGCACTTGAGATCAATGGTATGCATTATGAACATTGTCACTTGCATCCTGGCATATTGGAGTCTATCTGTGCAAATCGTTGTTAGGATGGGCTGTATTGAGTTGTCTTTCTTGATTCTAAGTCTAAGGCGTCCCTGATTGTCATTTTCAAAAATGTTTTGGGATGTATTCCCCTTGTACACCCTGGCAGTGTCCCTGGTGTTATAAAATTTGGTTTTACACCCTAAGCGTGTCCCCGATATTTGAAATGGTTTATCATAAATATTATTGGGCACCATGGGTTCGTCGCAAGTATTTTGGTTTTAATGGCATAGATTTTGGGTTAACACCGACAGAGGCATCACGAATCTTAAGGTGGGACAAACCGCCATTATATGGCTAATATGACTGATTGATTGATTATTGAATTTGTTGGCCTGAAAGATGACATGATTGCTGAATTTTGTTGGCCTAGAGTATGGTGCGGACCCCACGCCATTGCCATTGAGTAAAACAGCTATGGTATGAATCCTGATTAAGCATTTACTATTTACAACGAGGCACGATGATTGCTTTGGTGATCAATTACCTATAAAAGTCTACTATGGTGATTCTCGGTGTGGAATTTCTGTGAAAATCTAAGTGCACATTGGGCGTCTGCATTGCATACACGGCATCTCATATTCGTATGTTTATTGACTTATCTACTATCCTGTCATAAATTTATCTATCTCCTTAACTATAAATTATACTGGGTGTTATATGGTATGCATTGTGGTGAATTTTGTGCTATGAGATTAGTTAGAAGATTAGAGTGTTTTGCTTTTGGACTTTGGCTCATAGCATTCGTGCCATAGGTGAGGAGGAGTTCTTGGAGGAAGTCATCCTAGTGGGATAAGAAGAGTTTGAAGAACAGGTGAGTTCTAAGAGCACGTGGATCCTGCTGATGCATTCTGAGGATTTGAGACCTCTACTTTTGTTCTTTTATTCAGTTTTTCCGTGTTTAGTGTAATTTTTAAAATTTCTTGGTGAAACTGTAATAGTTATGTATTTTTGAATAGTTCAAAACTCCTTTATAATGTAAAAACTAACATATGTAAATATGAATGAATGGCTAAAATATCTCTTTATTTATGTTTACGTATGTCCCAACGTGCCTGGAGGATGGGGCGTTACAGTTGGTATCAAAGTCTAGGTTTAGTAAACCTTCAAGCCTTGGGTTATGGGAGACCACGAGTTCTATAGCTAAAATCTCTATAGAATGTCTATATTATTAACTTATCACTTATAATTTTAACAATTTAAAATCCTTACCTTAAGTTTCTTTTTCTATTAAGATGGTATCCAACGCCAAACTGACAGGAGAACCATAGCAGGTGCACGACCCAGAGGATGTGGCCAATTACGATGCAGACAGCAAAGACGAGGATGAGGATGAAGAAGGAGCAATTGCTTTCCAGTACGACAAGCTTGAAGCACCTACACCTGAGTCTGATGAGGATGAGGTTGTTAATGCTGCTATATACTTTGGTCGTGAGAACAACCAAGGGTACCGCGTTGGAGAAAGGGTGTATGCCAAAATCTGCCCAGATAAGATGTGCATGTGGAGGAGACTAGAGACTTTCCCTCGTTTCATAGGGCTTGTATGAATGCTTGAGAAGTATAGCAGGACGCTCTACCGTTTAGATTTTCCCTCAGGGTTTAAGGCCTGACTCAGAGACCAAAGGATGAAAGGGGAATCATTGATCCACTTGACCCGGCCATCGACTTTGATAACTCAGAGATATACCAGGAGGTTCCAACGGCAATAACAAACAAGATGCAAATGGGACCAACCAACGCTTGGCATGTCGAGGTGCTATGGCGCAACGATAACATATAAGACGGAACGTGGAAATGCGAGGCGATTGTCCGACATTTCTACCCGCATCTCTTTGCTTAGGCCGTAGTGTGTAGGCATTGCATTTCTCTTTTGTTTAAGTGTTGTAAGCATATTATGCGAACTGCTTGAAAATCTTTTACCAGTTATGAGTTGGAATAAAATGAAAATGTTATAGTTAAATCTCTATAAGTAATTTTGCAACCTTGTACTAACTCCACAAGATCCCAAAACACAAGAAATAATTAAGAACTGGAATAATCCGCAAAGCCATAACACTCTTTTATTTTTAGGATGGCTGGTGAACGACCAAACCACCGATAAGCTAACGGACCCATAGACAACGAAGTGCCGAGATTAGCCCAAGTGTTACGAGAACTAGTTTCTAGCATCAACCGTCCCATCATACGTGACCGAGCGTGGTTCTTATTTGAGATGGGTAAACAGCGAGCCCCGACGTTTAGAGGAGGAGCAGAACCAAGGAAAGTAGAAGAATGGCTGAGGGTGGTTATGAAGTTGTTTAATTATATGGGAGTCCAGGACGAAGCAGACCGCGTTGCCTTGGTAACACGCCTACTGGAAGGAGAAGCAGATCATTGGTGATCCTTAGTTAACAACACACAGTACGTAACAGCTCTAGCTTGGGACCAATTTGAGGGTTTATTCTTAGAAAAGTATTTCCCAGCCTCCTTTTGTCAAGGACAAGTTCGCTAGTTCCTAGATCGTAAACAAGGCTCAATGACAGTAACACAGTACGTAAATCGCTTCAATGAGTTAAGTCATTTTTCCACAACCCTTGTACTGGATGAGGAATCTAAGGCATGAAAGATTGAATGGGGCTTTTAGCCATCTATTCGAGCGAGGGTGATTCACCTACAGCTCCCCACATACACTTAAGTAGTTCGAGCCACTTGGCTCGCCGAAATCGATTTGGCTGATTCTAGGAAGATTTGGAACCAAAGGAAGGAAAGCACCAGCTCTAGAGGGCCTGTGAGGAGCAACAGAGTGTTTATCCCTAAGAAGCCATATTATCAGGAGAATAGACAGGGGCAATCAAGGGGTACCTCCATGACATCTGTAATTTGTTATGAATGTCAACAATTGGGACATAAGAGGACAAACAGCCCGCGATTGAAACAAAGGAATCAGAACAACCAACCCCAACAATAGAGGTAACCCTAGAATCAACTGCCAAGATACCCACAGCCTGTTCAAGTTGCTAGGCCAGCAGTTAACTCGCAGAATGGAAAGGGAATGCTGCCGCTTAACAGAATTAGAAATCCCAAGGACGTTCAAGCAATGGAATAAGGAATAGGAACACCAAGAATAACAATGGGAACCGACCTATAGGAGGACGCATTTTTGCCCTGCAGGAAGAAGAGAAGGAGGAAAACACTCAGGTCATACAAGGTATGTTCGTATTGTTTAATTCCTTAGTGAAAGTGCTATTTGATTCTGGAGCATCCCATTCCTTTATATCTTTAGCCTGCATGAAATCTTTGTTCTCGGAACCTGAGGCCTTAGACCAAACCCTAAGCGTTGTCACACCCTTAGAAAGTCTAGCACGAGTAGATTTCATTTGTATAGCATGGACGTTGCAAGTAACCGATACCCTTATGACATGCGACTTACGAGTAATGAATTTTAACGGGTACGACGTGATTCTTGGAATGGATTGGCTCTCTGGACACCGCGCCATCATGGATTGCCAACAGAATAAAATATGGGCACAAGTACAGGATGGCACTACTGTGCGAATTCAAGGGGAAGGACGTAAAACCTTAATCCCGAGTAATGTGAATAGGTGCAAATCAAATAACTTTGTAGGAAGATTAACATGCCTGGTTGCTAGTATAAATGTCTCATCAACCCTCGAGTTACCACGAGTCATGTATGAATATGAAGATGTATTCCCAAAATAACTACCTAGATTACCCCCACACCTTGAGATCAAGTTTTTGATAGAGCTCTAACCAGGGACTACACCGATTTCAATCGCAGCACACCGAATGGCTCTCGCCGAGCTAAGAGAGTTAAATGACCAACTTGAAGAATTACTCAGTAAGGATTTTATCCACCCAAGTACATCGCCGTAGGGAGCACCAGCATTTTTTGCTAAGAAGAAGGATGAAACCTTACGTCTTTGCAACGACTACCGTCAGTTGAACAAAGTAACGATTAAGAATCGATACCCTTTACCCCGCATAGACGATCTCTTTAACTAGCTTCGAGGGTCTGCCTGCTTCTCAAAGATCGATCTACGCTTAGGCTATCACCAACTCCAAGTTAAGGAGGAAGATATCCTGAAGATAGCCTTTAGAACGCGATATGGACACTATGAGTTCATGGTGATGCCTTTTGGATTGACGAATGCCTCAGGAGTTTTCATGAGTTTGATGAACATACTTTTTCAGCCTTACCTTGACCAGTTTGTAGTGGTTTTTATAGATGGCATCCTGGTATATTCAAGAACTGAGGAAGAACATGAGCAGTGTTTAAGGATTATTTTGCAAAAACTAAGGGATTAGCTGGATATTATCGAAGGTTTATCCAATATTTCTTTAAACTGGCACGACCAATGACAAGATTGACATAGAAGGGAGTAAAATTTGAATGGAACGACAAGTGCGAGACGGTAAGGTAGTAGCCCATGGGTCAAGATAGTTAAAACCTCATGAGTAGAACTATCCTACACATGACCTGGAGCTTGCAACCGTGGTATTCACACTGAAGTTATGAAGGCACTATCTCTACGGAGAACAGTTTGAGCTATTCTCGGACCAAAAAAGTTTGAAGTACCTATTCAACTAGAAGGACCTCAACATGAGACAACGCCGGTGGATGGAATACCTGGAGGACTATGAGTTCACTTTAAACTATCCCCCAGGTAAAGAAAATGTGGTGGCGGACGCCCTTCGTCGGAAGACAAAGAGTACGTTGACTAGTACAGCGGTAAGAGAATGGAACATGGTAGGAATGCTCAACGAGTATCGACTCCAACCGTCAGAATTGGGAGATAGGAACTGTTTTTGTCTTATCGTGGCAACGATAAATCTTTGTTAGCAAATCGTGGATGCCCAAAAGTATGACCAAGAGTTCGAATTTATTCGAAGCTATCTTATCACGGAGGAATCAAAACCAAGTTGGGTAGTCAACAAACACGGGTAGCTAACGTACCTAGGAAGTCCTTTCGTACCGAATGCCGAGGATCTAAGGACAGACATCCTGAAGGAGCATCATCAATCACTCTTTGTTGTCCACCTCGGAGGAACAAAGATGTATTAAGGTTTGAAGAGGCACTATTGGTGGAATGGCATAAAAAAGGATGTAGCAAGCTTCGTAGACAAATGCCTTACATGTCAGCAATTGAAGGCTGAGCACCAAAGACCGGGAGGAACTCTTCATCCCCTGGAGATACCTTAATGAAAATGGGACCACATCGCTATAGACTTTGTCTCTGGACTACCAAGGTCACCAGTAAGACACGACTCTATTTGGGTAATCGTGGATCGTCTCACAAAGTTAGCACATTTCCTACCAGTTTAGACGTTTGAAAAATTGGAAACCCTGAGTTAAAATTACATTCAGGGAATCGTTCGTCTTCACAGAATTCTATTATCTATTGTATCAGATCGAGACCTATGTTTCACCTTGCGATTCTGGTAAAGTCTGCAAGCTTCTTTAGGAACGGAGCTTTGTTTCAGCACGACTTTTCACCCACAAATTGACGAACAATTTGAACGCACAATTCAAATGCTAGAAGACATACTTTGAGCTTGCGTCATGGATTTCAAGGGACATTGGAAAAAGCACCTACCATTGGTTGATTTCTCTTACAGCAACAGCTATCAGTCCAGTATTGGCATGCCACAATATGAAGCTCTCTACGAAAGATCGTGTCATTCGCCAATTTATTGGACTGAAGCTGGAGAGAATGCACTTTTTGAACCTGATCTTGTACAAGAGACTACCGAGAAGATCCGATTGATTCAGTGACGATTAGCCACCGCTCAGAGCAAACAAAAGAGCTACGCCGATCATCTACATAGACCGCTACGATTTGAAATAAGAGACCATGTATTCCTAAAGATCCAACCACGACTAGGAGTTATACGTTTCGACCTGAAAGGAAAGCTAGCTCCAAGGTACATCGGACTGTTCAAGATTTTAGCTATAGTTTGAGAAGTAGCATAACATTTTGCTCTGCCACCGTAGCTTGCCAGTGTTCATAACGTTTTTTTTGTATCGATGCTGAGAAAGTATGAACCTGATTTTGCCCATATCATGGATTGGAAGGAGCTCCATGTTGATGAGGACGTTACATACGAAGAACAACCTGTAAGGATAATCGATCAACGTGACATGATTCTTAGAGGAAAGACCATCATGCTCGTTCGAGTTCTTTGGAGTCACAATGCAATTGAAGAGTCAACCTGGGAACGAGAGGAAGCCATGAGGGCAAGTTATCCCCAATTGTTCGCAGATTGAGGTATGATACGAAATTTTAGGAATGAAATTTATTTTTAGGGGGCTAGATTGTAACGACCTTGCTCGGACCCTAGTATTAGTGATGGATAGTCCACGAGGTCATAGAGCACAGAAAAGATTCAAAACCCTAACTCGACTCGAAAACCCTAAGTTCGACTTGAAAACCCTAATAAGGTCAAAAACTCAAGCAACAAAACCTTAACACCTGAAGAGTCTCCCAACATCCTAAATTAACTAAATATCATGAAATAATAAATTAAAAATAAAAAATCCTCGTAAGTAGGGTAAAATGACCATTTTGCCCATAATACAGCAAAAAATCTTTAAAATTTAAATTTTAACACATAGACACTCTAAGTCAAGGATTTAAGTACAATTAAGTCACAAAGGATAAAATAACATTAAAAATGACAAAAATACTCCTTAGTGACTGACTACCTTGGAAGTTGTGCCAAAAAGTATCTTTTTGCTTTCTTTTTAGCTTTAAAAAGTAAGAAAGGAATTAAATCAAGCATTATGTTGATCCAATACTTTTTGAACAAGTAATATACATAATAATATGGTATTATAGGTTAATAAAAGTAAACAAATCATTATTGAAGTCCATACATAACACAACAAGTTAAAAAGTCATATATTGTCAAAATAGCTTAATTTGACTTAAAAGACTATATCTATTTAATCAATTGTTATGAAAACTGTGATAATTCATGTGAATACTAAATTTATCATAAATATACTAAAATAATAGGTTTTAGTAGGAAAAAATACTAAAAAGATATATCAAATTAACTTTTAAGGCATTTTCTTGCACAATAAGGGCACGTAAACCAAGAAAAAGCCCCTTGATTGATGAGGGATCATATTTTTATCCCCCAAACTGAGGGATCATATTTTTAGTTGTATTTCTCTTCCCCATATCTGATGTATATGCCTCAAATGTTGCACCAAGTCAAATCTCCTTAAATCTCATTAATTAAAAAGAAGGAAAAAAGTCTTTAAGGTACACTTTTGTCCCTTCCATGTTCCCTAACCTTTCCCTATGTAAACCAAGCTATACACCCTCTTATTCACTTGATAGTTTCAGCCAAAGAGCGGGGAGAAACCAGATCTCCATTGTTGTTGAGTGTTCATGTAAGTTTGAGAGAGAAAAAAGGAGGAAACAGGAGTCAAGGGAGTTTTTCCTAAAGTTAAGTCCTAATCCATCATCCACCCTCATTTGATCTTTCAAAAGAGTTAGTAAAATCTCTAAACCTTAAGTCTAATATCCCTCAAAATATCATTCAACTCATCTCTTTAAACACTTTAAAAATCAAGAACCGAAAACAAATCGAAAAGGCGTTGTAGTTAAAAATTAGTGGCTGTTGTGTTTTTGGATGATATGAGACGTTGTTGTGTATTGTTATTTTTGCATTTGATGACTTAGAAGTGTGCTAAAATCTTGATATTCGTGTCTAAAACACAAGCATGCTAAGAAATGGAATAAACCTTGACATACCATAAGTAGGAGACTTGAGCATAAAGGAACCTAATTTTTTAGAACATAAATGTTTCTGCCCTGAACTTTAGAATGCCATAACTCAACATAGAAAATTGATCTAAGCATGTTCTTTATGTCTAGATTTATAATTTTATGTTATCTTCCATTCAAAGTTGGTTTCAACTCATTTGAATTTGTAGAACTCGAGATATTACAATTTTATTAAAGTGTGTCATTTTTCGACTAGTCAACACTACCGGTCTAAACACCCTAGTTTACAATGAGATCCAAACTTTGGTCAAAATATAGAAGTTGTAGATAACATGTATATCTATCGACTCACCAAAAATGAGAACAACATATTGAGTTTTGTTATGTCAAAACTCCTTAGAAACTCCCTATTGTGTTTCATCCCTCAAAGACACTTTTGTCACATATTTTTGTATAGCCCCAAATCTCGATTTTTAGTGACCTATTCCAAACGTGTTCTACATGAAAATTGAAGCTAATTGCTGTCCAAAATCAGACCTAGATTCCTTGGCATGGTCCCTCAAAACCATTTCAAACTCTCTATCCAAAACCGGCTCTGCTGAGTTTTGGCGACTGACAGAACCCATTTTATTAAATGGCCAAAATATCTAAATTGTTCCAATTAACTATCCTTAACCCTAAACATGAAACTTATAGGGGACATGTTAAACTAGAACATATCCAAAAATGGGCTCATTTCAACTTGATCCGATACCCAAAACCGAGTCCAACAGAGGCATAATTTTGGTAAAATCTTGAGAAAAGTGCTGAACTTTTTTCACTTAGGATGCTTTATTCACCGGTTTGCCTTAGGTTTTGGCCTTAGTGTTGAACATAAGATTTATAGAAAATATTTTTATCTCAATGGTGTTTAAGATGCCCCAAAACCCTGTCGACCCTTTTAATTTAATACTCAATTTTGGCCTTAAAAGTTGCGAAGTGTGATTTGAGTATCCTTTGCTTTGAGACCCAAGTTTTATATGATGATTGATTTGAATTTGTTGATTAGTATTTTTGAGTAAATGTACGACAGTTAGAACTCATGTCAATAAGTTTTGAATCATATCTTGAGAATTATAACTTGTGCTTCACATACTTGTACCTTATGCTTTGCGAGTTGTACCGTGAATTTTGCCATGCTAGTTGATGTCATGCTATAGATTGTTTCACTTGAGATCAATGGTACACATTATGAACATTGTCACTTGCATCCTAGCATATTAGAGTCCATCTGTGCAAACCGTTGTTGGGATAAACTGTATTGAGTTGTCTTTCTTGATTCTAAGTCTAGGATGTCCCTGGTTGTCATTTTTGAAAATATTTTGGGATGTATTCCCCTTGTACACCCTGGGCGTGTCTCTAGTGTGACAAAATTTGGTTTATACACCCTGAGTGTGTCCTCAGTATTTGAAATGATTTATCATGAATATTGTTGGGCACCATTGGTTCGTTGCTAGCATTCTGGTTTTGATGGCTTAGACTTTGGGTTGACACCAACAGAGGCATCACAAATCTTAAGGTGGGACAAACCGCTTATTATATGTTTGATATAACTGATTGATTGATTATTTAATTTGTTGGCCTAGAGGATGGCATGATTATTGAATTTTGTTGGTTTGGAGTATGGCGCAGACCCCACGCCGTTGCCATTGAGTAAAACAGCTGTGGCATGAAGCCCAGCGAAGCATTTACTATTCACAATGTGGCATGATGATGGCTTTGGTGATCAAATACCCGTAAAAGTCTACTCTCGTGATTCCCGGTGTGGAATTCTTGTTAAAATCTGGGTGCATATTGGTTGGGCATCTGCATTGCATACACTGCATCTCATATTCGCATGTTTATTGACTTATTTGCTATCCTGTCATAAATTTATCCGTCTCCTTGACTATAAATTGTATTAGGTGTTGTATGGTATGCGTTGTGGTGAATTTTGTGCCGTGAGATTGGATAGAAGGTTAGAGTGTTTTGCTTCTGGGTTTTGACTCATGGAATTCGTGCCACGGGTGAGGAGGAGTTGTTGGAGGAAGTCATCTCAGAGGGAGAAGAAGAGTTTGAAGAACAGGGTGAGTTCTAAAACCACGTGGATCCCGCTAATGTATTCTGAGGATTTGAGACCTCTGCTTTTGTTCTTTTATTCAGTTTTCCCGTGTTTAGTGTAATTTTTGAAATTTTTTGGTGAAACTATAATAGTTATGTACTTTTAAACGGTTAACAACTCCTTCATGATGTAATAAATAACGTATGTAAATATGAATGAATGACTAGAATATCCATTTGTTTATATTTACGTATATCCCGACGTTCCCGGAGGACGGGGCATCACATCATTTCTTTGCATGCATGTATTTTATACATAAATATCAAAGTTTCAGAACTCATACAAGTTGCTAAACTCAAAAATAGCCACATTACAGCCATATCCAACCATCAACTAAACTTGAACAGCCCCTATTTTGGCTCTACAACGCCTTTTTGATAAATTTTTAGGTTCTTATTCTTAGATGTGTTTATAGAGATGAGTTGAGAGATGTTTTGTAAGAGAATAACATAAGGTTTTTAGGAGTTTACTTATTTGTTTTATGTCCTAAATGTTAAAGAATATATGGACTTAGCTCTAGAGCCTCTCTTAGACCTTCAAGACCTCTTAGGCTCCTTCTTCTTCATTCTCCTTCTTTTTTCTCCTTCCAAGCTTGAAGAACACTTAGAGCTCTTAAATTTGGTCTCACTCCTCTCTCTCCACTAAAATATCAAGAAGAAAAGAGGGGCTAAAACATAAGTTAGTAGAGTGTAATAAGTGCCTTGTGTAAGAATTTTGAATTTTCTTGGATTTTCATTGGTTGCATGCAAGGTGGAAACCTTTTGAGACATGAAAATTCATACGTTGGGTAGTAGGGATTTTGGCTAGGGTCAGTTTGGGGCAGTCAAAAAGATGTTTTAATTTAATTTGGGGTTTAAGCTATGTTTTGATGCCCAATTATGCAAGAAAATACCTAAAATATTAATTTTATGTATCTTTTTGGTGTATTTACCCACTTAAACTTATTATTTTAGAATTTTTATGATTAATTTAATATTCCTATGAATTATCATAATTTTTATAGCAATTGATTAAATAGGTATAAGCTTTTAAGTCAAATTGAGCTAGTTTGACAAGAATTGACTTTCTGACTTATTTAATGTGTAGGAATTTTAAATAATGACTTGTTTGTTTTTGTTAACCTATATTATTATATTATTATATATATTACTTGCTTAAAAAGTCTTGGGTCATAATAATGCTTAATTTGTACAATTTTTCTCTTTTTTTAGCTTAAAAAGGTAAAAAGTGACTTTTTATACACAAATCCCAAGGTGGATGGCCATTTTAGGTTATTTTTGTCATTTTTGTTGTTATTTTATCTTTTTTTACTTAATTATATCTAAATATCTAATTTAGGATGTCCATGTGTCATAATTTGAGTTTTAAGACTTTTTATTGTATTACGGATAAAATAGTTATTTTTCCTAATTATGAAAATTTTTTATTTTTAACTTTATATTTCTTGCTATTTACTTAATTTAGGATGTCACGAGACTTCTTTGAATGTTAGGGCTTCTCATCTGAGTATTTGGTCTCTTTAGGATTTTTCGAGTCGAATTAGGATTTCGCTTTAATTAGAGTTACTGATCTTTCAGCGACCTAAGATCTTGTTGGTTAGCCATTGCTAATACTATTGTGAGACCCTGACATGTTTCATTTTGAAATGATTTGAATGCTAATGGAGGTTGGATTAACTTTTGACCTTGGTGATATTTCAGGTGAGTACTTTGAGTTTGAATATGCACAAGAGATATATTTGGGGGAGAAAACGAGGTTCTAAGGGATGTTGGACGAATACACGCGAGAAATGTTGGGTCCTGTTCTTGGGTTTTCACCCAACGACGGTCGCTCGAGCGATGGCCTGTCCGCTCGAGCGGGCATGTGGCAGAGAGTTGGGTCAGTGGAGACCGCTCGAGCGGGACTGAGCAGGGATCGAGCAGGTTGAGACAGTGTGTTATGTCGGCAGTGACCGCTCGAGCGGTGCCCTGAGCAATCGAGCGGTGGAGACCTGGCACAAATTTTTATAAATATCAGACTTTGAGATATTTTAGAATCCTTAGCTTCTTGAGTAAGTTTCGGTTCTCTCTACCTTCTCTCTAGATTTTGATGGGCCTAGGGCTCGATTTTCAGCCAGCGGACAACAGATCCTTACTATTGGTGCCGGGGGCTTCACATCTATCCGGACAGAATCTCATTTCGACGAGGTTCAGTTTTTGAGACGTTGAGCTTTTGGCTTAACAAGGTAAGATTCTAGACCCTGCTGCTGTTAAAGGGTGTTACATGTAATTATATATGTTTTCACTGGGTAAAAAATACATTAAATGTCATATTTAAGTTTAAACATTATTTTTTCGGATAAAAAACATATTTTTCGCTTTTCTTGGTTTATTACATCATATGACTTGTCGATCTATGATTTTCAAAGGTGATTTTGAGAACGGTGATTTTTGTGAAAAATCTCAACACTTGGTGTTTTGGAGGTTTGGAGCTAACCCTTGGAGTTGAGTCTTAGTTTTGAAACGCTTTGTTGGAAACGGGAGCAAATATTTTGAAAATGTTTTGCTGATCTCCATGTTGATGGATGGATCCTTATACATGTTTCATGTATATTTGTGAAAATATTTTTCGTAGTTGAGCTATGGGTCAATTTTTAGATGATTCTCTAGATGTACCAAGATAGCAGATATTTGGCATGAGTTGCCCTCGGTGGAAGTCCAGAAACGTGTGCAGAGTAGGTGCTTTGTATCTTCAGGTTAATCCCTGTAAATTAAACAGTTGGGTGCTTTGTACCCTTGGATTTCGGGCCCGTAAATTAAGTAGTTACGTTGTGGTAGCTCTGTATAGAACTTGTCATTACCTAACCGGTCCTATAATGTTTAGGGTTTCGGTAATGGGCAGGAGTCTATAGCTGTTGCCTCTCTCCCTTTGTGGCGGAGTCAGTATATAGGAATCATGTTATCTTTTTCCTCGGCTGTGTGTGTCCGAGTGGAAAATAACGTTTTGGTTACTGCTTTTCTTTAACTGTGAAAACGTTATCTGCATTATTGATAAGCATGGTTTAAAGGATGGAAATATGAGGTTTTATAAAGTAAAACTGTTAGCCCAAGGGATTCGTTAATTAATTTTGACGATTTTTATAATTCATTTTATATATATATATATATATATATATATATATATATATATTTTATTGTCTTTAATTGATTAATTATTATTATCTCCAAATGAAGTGTTAA
>JAUMHN010303315.1:0-33535 GCA_032360265.1 Heliamphora ciliata
CCGATTCGTACCTTAGCTCCCGAACCCTCTTTCTCTGGTTAACATTTTCAAGATGAGTAAGCCATTTTATTTTTCTTAGTTTTTCTTAAAAACTAAGTGACGACTCTATTTTTAATAAAAAGGGATTTTCAAAATTTGATTTTTAAGATGTTAAAATATTTTTCAAAACATCTTTTGAATTCTCTTTTTTTTACCCCTAAATCCCAATACCACACTGTCCACTTTCGAGCAGTTGTTTGATGCAAGAGTTCAGATAGAAAATGCAATTCAAGCTGGTGATATTGAGAAATTAGAGACAAGTCAAAAACTGAGAAAGGCATACCCTACAAACAACCAGAACCAATCCACCCCTGCTACCAACTTCTTCTCCCGTTCAAACGAAGTCAATTTGCTGAACCCCCATTCTAGATAATTAAATCCCTCATCTTCCACTCCACAATTAAGTAACAACCCGCAGTCTTAACAGAAGCCGAGGAGAGTTTTTACTCCCCTCAACATACCATTGTCCACAACTCTCAATCGACCTATCAAGAAGGGGCTAATCAAGCTTTTGGACCCCATACCTATACCCGATCCCTACCACTAAGATACAATCTGTCCCAATACTATGGCTTTTACTAAGGTCATGGACACTTGACCGATAAATGCATGAGGCTGTGTCACGAAATCCAGAATCTTATCGACAACAAGGTCATTTCTCCATCCACAGCTGCTCTAAAATCCAATGTTATTACTAATCCATTGCCAAACCATGCTAAGCAAGGAGGGATAATTTTTTCCAGTAAGGGTAGTCGGATGACCCGGTCGCTACATCTATTCAACATGTCTCCCACACCTACGTATTTCAACTGAGGAAGATCAATCATGTTCCCTAATCATGGTCGGGAATGGTTTGGGTATGATGGAGAAATGGAACGATGTAGCCTGAGAAGGCCATAGGATGATAATCCAAGTAGAGGACCAAGAAGAACATAATGATGTCGATGGTTGGCCTTTAGACTATCCGGTTAGGCCACATGATTATGGACATATTCTAGATGGAATCACACTTCCCCAGCTCTTCGGAGAAGAGGTTTTTATTGATGAAATACAATCGTACTGATTGGTCAGGATAGTAATAAAATCAGATGGAGAAGAGTGGACAGATTTCTAGGCTACTCAAGAACAACAAATCAGGTTCATCGAGAAAGATATTTGGGGGTTGGATGAAATTGATAACACATGGGCGATCAAAGATGAAAAAGAAAGAATGGAAATATTGAAAAGCAACAGTTTAGACGATTTGTGGGAGTTCGAGAGTTCTCCATATGTGGCAGAAGTTAGACAAATCAACATGTTAGGATTATAAGATCCCGAGGAGGAAGTCGAACATTTAACCCAGAGTGGGCAGTATTTCAAGTCAACCAAACTAGAAAAAAGGACAGATCTGTGGAAAAGAAAAAGAGAAAGAACAAGATGAGGAAGACGATGAGGTGCTAAAAAATTGAAGAAAACTCAAGCAAACATCAATATTTGGGGGTTGCTGATGGCCTCGCACAAGCACCGACATGCAGTATTGAAAGTTTTGAATAAGGTAAACGTCTCGATAGACACGACCCCAGAACAATTGATCAGGTTAATTTTGTCAGCTGTAGCACCGAAGGTAATTTCTTTTTCTGACAAATATTTGCCATTAGAAGGGAAGAACCATTATAAGCCGCTGCATATAACTATAAAATACTTAGAAAAATGGGTCCTAGTTACCCTCATCGACAATGGGTCAACTCAAAATGTTTGTTCGCTCGAGATTGCTATCTATATGGGGATGAAATCGGAACATTTCATGCCCAAGTAACTAGGGAGTTAAGGCATACGATAACACGAGGCGGGATGTGCTCGGTTTGATGTCCTTTGCAGTATCAGTTGGGCCACTAGAAACATCAGTTGAATTCCATGTCTTGGATGTGCCGGTGTCCTTCAATTTATTGTTGGGACGGCATCGGCTCCATGATTCAAATGTCCAGGTAGTACCCTCCACCATGCATCGAAAGCTGAAACTAATTAAAGACAGGACGGTACTCATCATCCATGGAGAGGACAACATTCAACCTTCATGGGAAGATAGGTAGACTCTTTTAGAGGTTCAACATGAGGTAGAGGATGTGATTCTAAGCGGATTCTAGTATGATGAGGCGCCGGTAGTACAGATACTGTTAAAAAAGAGGAAAACTATATCAATCCCTATGCGGTGATGATGATGGGACACATGTCCTATTTTCGGGCATGAGGTTAGGGCGTAAGCAACAGGAAATTTCGAAGCCCATTCAGGTATTGCCAGCTTCACAATGCTTTGGTTTTAGGTACAAGCCGACGAAGGAAGATTTAAAAGGGCCAAATGGGGAATAAAAGAGGCAAAAGGCCAAGTATTCAAAAACTCTGAATGGATACTTTGTTAAAGAAGGGAAAGATTTTCCTTACTGTGGTTTTTCGAAACTATGATTTGATGAAGAGACCAACCAGAGGCTACTAAGACTGGAGATTTTCTTCAGTCATAAACTGTCTGATTCAAAAGAAGAGGTCACAGAAAAAAGGAAGAAAGAAAGGCTTGAGGGGACGAGGACTGGGCTGATCAACTAGATGGCACCAACATGGAGGCATTGTTTAGTAGGAAGGGTATAAAAGATCAAGACTATCTGATGTTGGGATGCGGTGTGTCAACTGATTACACCGAGTTGATTGGGGACGGAGCTGCGAAAGAAGTCAAAAATTGGACCCTAGAGTCTCTTGCTTTGTATGATGCTAATTTTATCATGCATGAGTCTATGTTTCCTTTTAAAAAGTTGGATGTTGAGTCGGAGGGCACATCTTTCCGTGCGTCCTCTCCCACTACTTTTGATCTTGTAATTTTGTTTCTTAATATCAATAAAATAAATAAGATTTCTGGTTACTTTGCTTTGTTTTATTTATTTCATATGCTTTCTAACGATTTTGAATTTGATGGGGAAGCCCCTGAAGAAATATAAAGTTTTTAATAAAAAGAAAAGAAGAAATGAGCACTCAACCTATAACTGAAGAAACTTTGTCAATTAATTTAGGAAATGAAATTAATTTACAAATTGTGCAAATCGGGTCTTCATTATTTTTAGTTGAACGTGAGCAATTAATAATCTTATTAAAAAAATTTAAAGATGTCTTTGCATGGTCTTACGAGGATATGCCTGGTATTGATCCTGATATTATTCAATACCATATCCCTTCGTATTTCGATGCTAAACCAGTCAAACAAAAATTGAGACGAATACGACCAGAATGGGCTCTAAAGATCAAAGAAGAAGTCACCAAGCAGATCAACACTTGATTCTTTATGGTAACCGAGTATCCAAAATGGGTGGCCAACGTTGTTCTGGTTCTAAAGAAAGACGGACGCATCTGAGTCTGTGTAGATTTTCGAGATCTCAACAAAGCCAGCTTGAAGGATGATGTCCCGTTATCGCATATTGGCATTTTGGTAGATAGCACAATAGGGCATGCTCTATTGTCATTTATGGACGGCTTCTCCGGGTATAACCAGATCCTAATGGATCTCGAGAACAGAGAAAAGACGACATTCACTACACCCTGAAAGAAAAGACGACATTCACTAAACCCTGAAACACCTACTATTATCATGTGATGCCATTCGGTTTAAAGAATGTAGGGCTGACTTATTAAAGGGCTCCCACTACTTTGTTGCATGACATGATACTCAAGGAAGTCAAGGTGTATGTGGATGATATGAAAGTGAAGTCCAATGATAGAGATAGCCACATCATAGCATTGCAGAAGTTCTTTGCAAGGATCAAAAAATATATGAAACGGCTCAACCCACAGAAGTGTGCCTTCGGAGTCATCACTGGAAAAATGCTTAGATTTATGATTACTCAACAAGGCATTGAAGTCGACCCTTCTAAGATCAAGGCAATTTTGGAAATGCCTCCCCTAAAGACCGAAAGAGAAGCCAGGGGCTTTCTGGGCAAGATACAATTCATCAGCCGGTTCATAGTAAAGCTAACAACCACATGTGAGCCGTTGTTTCGCCTTCTGAAGAAATGAGTCAAAGTCAAGTTTGAATGGGATCAAAAATGTCAAGATGCCTTTAAAGTTGTACGTCAGTACTTACAAAATCTACCTATTCTGGCTCCTCTCATACCCGATAGGCCACTAATTGTCTATTTATCAGTGACTGACTCAGCTATTAGATGCATGCTGGCATAAGAAGGAGAAACTAAAATCGAGAAGGCAGTCTACTACCTGAGCAAGAAGATGACTTGGTCCGAGATACGATATACATCACTAGAAAAGACATGTTGGGCTTTAGCTTGGGACTCTCCAAAACTAAGGCATTACATGCTTTTTTTTCACAATGAATGTCATTTCCCGAATAGACCCATTAAAATACTTTTTTGAGAAATCGACATTAGCTGGAAGGTTAGCCAGGTGGTTGTTGTTATTGTCAGAATTTGATCTCAGGTACGTCACCCGGAAGTCAGTCAAAGGTAGAGCTATAGCAAAATTTCTAGCAGACGAACCAGTTGAGGGAGATGAAAATGTATAATTTTAGTTCCCTGATGAGCAGTTGATAAGAGTCGAAGACGACAAGTGGACTCTATATTTTGATGGCGCATCTAATCAGTATGGTTATGGAATAGGAGTTTTTCTTGTCCCTCCTGACGAATTGCATGTTCCTCTGTCTCTGAAGTTCAACTTCAAAGTTACCAACAATCAAGCTGAGTATGAAGCATGCTTAGCTAGGTTAGAGGCAGCCCTACAACTAGGGAAAAAAACTGGAAGTAATCGGGGACTCATCATTGGTGGCCTCACAGGCAAGAAGAGAATGGAAGGTTAAGGATGTAACGTTAATTATTTACCATCAAGAGCTGGAAAAACTGAAACCGTGCTTTGAATCAGTGGTTTTCACTCATGTTCTGAGATTATAAAACAAATTTGCCGACGCACTTGCTACACTGGCATTAATGATTAATATATTACCTGGGGTCAGGCTGAGGTCATTAATAATTGACCAGAAAAGAAAGCTGACATACGAGATGACAGCCGCAATCGAAAGAAGCACTAATGAACTCCCTTAGTACTTTGACATTCATAATTTCGTTAACAAAGGAGAATATACCAAGTTTGCTAGCAAAAAGAATAAAAGAGCAATAAGGAAATTATCTGCACAATTTGTCATTTGCGAGAAAAAATTGTACAAACGAGGACATTCTGGAGTCAACAAGCTATGTGTCAGTAGTGAGGAAGTCCAAGAACTAATGAAAGAGATACATACGGGAGTTTGCGGGCCTCGCATGAGTAGAAACATGTTAGCCAAGAAGATCCTACGACAAGGGTATTTTTAGATGACAACGGAGACAGATTGCATACAGTTTGTGCGAAGGTGCCATAAGTGTCAGATCTATGCGAACCTTATGCACGTTCTCCCATCCCAGCTGTATAGCCTGATGTTTTCATGGCCGTTTTCAGTATAGGGCATTGATGTGATTGGCAAGGTAACACCAAAGGCTTCAAATAGGCACGAGTTCATTTTAGTGGCCATCAATTATTTTACCAAGTAGGTGGAAGTAGCCTCCTACTCGGTATTGAAAGCCTCTCACATCGCCAAGTTTATCAAGCAGAACATCATTTGTTGATACGGGGTTCCTCATGAAGTCATCTCAAATAACGGCTCGCACTTCTAAGGTGAGATCTTGGACCTTTTTGAAGAATACCAGATAGTGGCCCACAAGTCATCATCATACCGGCCACAAACCAATGGGGTAGTCAAAGCAGCAAATAAGAATGTAAAGAAGATTCTTCAAAAGATGATAAGCTCACATAAAGATTGGCCGGAACATCTACCGTTTGCACTCTGGGGGTACAGGACGTCGATTAGAGCATCAACAGGAACCACGCGTTATTCTTTAGTGTATGGGATGGAAGCTGTGTTGCTCATTGAGGTGAAAATCTATTTACTAAGAGTAGTGGTTGAGGCCAGTATTCCAGAGGCAAAATGGCAGAGAAACCGGATGGAAGAGCTACTCTTGTTTGATGAAAGAAGGCTGCAGGCTCTATTTCATATACAACGGTACCAAAGAAGGATAGCCAGAATGTTCAACAAGAAGGTCAAGACCCGGGATTTGAGAGAAGGTGACTTAGTTCTTAAAGAAATCAGGGCCTCCATATTCGACCCAAGGGGTAAGTTCAAACCAAATTAGTCTGGGCTATTTTTTATCAAAACCATCAGGACCGGTGGTGTAGTAATTATCATGGATTTGGATTGCAATACGTTCTCCATTCTGACCAACCTGGACTAGCTCAAGAAATACTAACCTTAAGAGAAAAATAAAATAAAATAAAAGCTCGCTGAGTTGAAAATAAAAAAGGCGACCCAGGCAAAAGTTAGAGCAGCCCGCAAGGCTTAAAACCCGAAAAAGCGACCTGGGCAAAAGTTAGGTCATCTTAAAAGGAGAGTGTTCATACCCGAGAGTAAACCGAGCTTGAACTACGTTTTGGCCTAATTCCACTTTTTGGGATACGTAGGCAGCTTCTTTTAAGAAGTTCGGCCACCTTCTTTGTTTTAACCATCTTTGAATTCGAGTAATGATTAATGCGAATTTGTCTTTAATTTCTGATAATAAAGTCATTCACATTGCAAAAATCGAAAACTTAAGATAACGAAAAATCTTTTTTTCAAAATAAAGTCATTCGAGTAATCTTTTTTTCAAAATACATCATTTTCAGCATCAGTTACAAGGTTGAAAAAAAGACGGGCGCATAAGTCTCAAACTCTAAAAATATAATAAAAAGAAGGCTTTGAAATCTAAAAAACAAAGTAAGTTCCTCAAATCTTTCTCCTCTTTGCTTCCTTTTTTTTTTCTCTTTGTTTTATTTCTAAGGCCATGAAATTTGAAAAACAAAGCAAGTTCCTCAAATCTTGATCCTCTTCGCTTTCTATTTTTCTTTCTCTTTGTTTCGTTTCTCTCTATCTTGGATCAATTATGCCTTGTACTCGTCGGGGAGTTCTGGGCACTGCTACTCCTGCATCTCCATCAAGGAGCAAGATGGCTATGCCTCTTGATACTTCGCCAGAAATGGGGCATGAAGTAAAGATGAGTACAAGCGACCTTGAACACCGTGGAATATGATCTGACTGCGATCGAACTGCCGCGCGATCCGGTGTGGGTAATAGAAAGTAGACTCTCGTAAGCCAATCAACAGAATGCTAGGATGGTTTATAGTAGTCAAGGTCATACTGAAAATCCACTACTAGGAGCACTTTCAGGTAATGTCTACTCCCGTCAGAGAGGAAAAATACTCTCTCCAAGCCGTCTCAGTAGTGCATATTTGATAATAAGGGCGATAGATGAGAGCTATAACACTGTACTTGTCTATTGGTGGTTTCTGCATGAGGTTTATCTTCTCCATCAGCTAAATCTACAAGAGAGGTTTGAGGTGGAAACCAAGAGCAATTAGTTAAAGGGAATAAAGTAAGAAGTAAAGCGAGAGAAAAGGGAAAAAGAGTGAAGGAGCATGAAATTACTCAATTTTGCAAAGATGGCCGATAAGGATGGGCAGGGACGTGATGATGAGCCCTTAAAGCCCGAACCTGATCTGGATGAAGGGATATAAAGGGAACGTGATGATGAGCCCTTGAAACCCGAACTTGAACTTGATGAAGAGATAGAAGGGGGACGTGATGATGAGCCCTTGAAGCCCGAATCTGAACTCGATGAAGGGAGATATAATGATGAGCCCTTGGGGACTGAGCCTGAACCAGATGAAGGGATAGAAGGGAGCTAGCCGGAAGACTATGGTTTATAAGATCGACATGAATGCACCTATGATGGTTAAGTTGGGATGAAACTGACTCCCTTGAGAGCATAATAGAAGGGCCCTAACAAAGGCCCGAGAGAAGGTAAACTGATCGTTGAAGACTCGCGAAAGAGCCAAGTGGGAGGTGATTAGTCTGTGGATGGACATAATAGAGCTGGCAAAAGCACGACAGTTTCAATGCTCGTTGGCCTTCTTCCTCCTACTTTTGGGAATGCCTTAGTGTTTGGGAAGAATATTTTAACTGATATGGTAACTTGTTTTTGGAGATTTGCATCTCTTAGGGATTGTTTGTTCATGAGGGGTGAACAGTGGATGAATTAACCGTCGAAGACCCGTGGAATAGTCAAGTGGGAGGTGGTTAAATTGCAAATATGCTCCTTTGAAGAAGAAACATGGAGTGGAACTGACCCATTTATGAAACTTCGACAGAGGAATATACCCTTCACGATTCACTGCTACCTGTTTGATGGAAGAAAGTGGATGAATTGATCATTGGAGACTCGTAGAAGAGGCAAGTGGGAGGTTCTTAATCCAGAGGCTGAAGGTAGTGTGTTTTTAGCTGACAATATATCTAAAAAGACTGATGGAAAGAAAGGTTTTGAGTTTATCTAAAGAAGCAAGGGGCTGCTAGCAAAAGTAGTAGTCTCATCGCGCTGAACAGCGTCCAAGCCAATTAATGTCTCAGCAAGAATTAGTGAGACAAAGTCTTTTCCAAACCACATTTGACCTACAATGTCCACTAATGAGCAACTAACACGCCCATCAGAGGGAACCAAAAGGTAATGAGCAAGGAGGCAGAAGCAAGGTCGCTAAGATCGTCAGTAGGTCGAAACCTCTCAATAATCTAAGAAATATCGAGACAATCATCAGATGTTAAGAGGAAAGCCTCCATCTTCGATAAGCCACAGAGTTGTACTTTTTGTTGATGGCTAGAAAGAAAGAAAGTTGGCACAACTACAAATTTCCTCTGGGTCAGATCCAAAATGGCAGCAAACACCTCTACAGTGGGGCATAGTTCTTCATGACCAAAACATAAAACATGGGATTGCAGGTCCCACAATTGAGCAGCAGCTTTCAGTAAGGGCCCATTAATCTTTACAACCTTTAGGGAAAACAAAGAATTGATACCGAATGAGGCAAAGTTAAGATGTTCAACATGTGAAAACTCCTCAATCCATGTAGAAAGTGGGCCGTAGAAGGAAGCCATCATGATGAAAGTGAAAGAAAATAGGGACCTTAAGGCTATATTTATAAGGCATGAGAAGGCTGGGCGTCAAAAAGTTTAAAAAAAGTACAATGCATGTGGCGACCGCCACCTCTAAGTATGGGACCGCCATGTTGAAAAGTACACAGTGCAAGACTGCCACCTTCCACACCCGGCGACCGCCACTTGGCTCTTGTACTTTTTAGCGACTGCCATCTCCAAACCTGGCGTCCGCCACTTTCAAAGGTGGCGGGCACTCTATCTTGTTCCCCTTTTTTGCAGTTTTTATTCTGTGACCTTTGTCATGACAAACATCCATGCTCGTTAAGTATCGGTAATAAAAAAATGAACTTTCTTGTATCATGCAAAGCAGTTTAAGCAGTAAATGAAGTAGATGTGTATAGAAAGCAGTGAATGGTACGAATGCCCAAATGTATCAGAAAGTATGAAGCATGAGCACCTAGGCCCATCAACAAATAAATTTGGGGCACGCAGACTCATAAAACTAATGTATCAAAATGTACAAAAAGGGGAGGGGATCTATCTCTCTCTAACGTTGCTGATGGACTCGGTGGGAAGAGGGGCCAACGTTTGAAGGGCCAGCTTCAGATGAATCGAACAACTCCTCCAGATCATCACTGTCATTGCCATCGCTGCTAGAAGAAGAAGATACAACTCGGGAGCAGCTCCAAGCAGACGAAATGGATCCTCGAGTATAGCGAGTTCGAGAAGAAGCACAGGACCCACGACCTTGAACAGGGGCAGGAACTGGAAGCTGTGGCTAACCTGGACCTATGGCTAGAAAACATTCTGAGCTGGGGCATGTGGCAGTGAAAGAATAGAGGAACAAAGATAAGCAGAGAAAAGAATGAAGAAATTGATAGTAGAAAGGAAACTTGGGAAATACTCACTATCACAAATGGTTAAGGGATAAAGACAAACCCAGCTGCATGTAGAGCGACATCCTGCTGGCAGATCAAAGTTCGCATACCGCTCACCACTAGCATGAGGTGATCTAGCCAAGTCTGGTCCGTCTGCTAAAGATGAATAAGAGAAAAGAAGTCTAAACAAAGGAAAGACAAAAAAGAAAATAGTAAAAAGAAGATCAAACCTGGACGTGAATCGATTTTGTACTCTAAAGCTGAAGGAACTAGAATAGGGATATCAAAAGGGTACCCGATGACGAGGACCGATACAGTCTAAGGCGCCTCTACAGCTCCACCAACTCCAGCAGCAGCAACAGTAGTAGTAGCTCCAGTAGCAGCTCTAACACCAGCAGCACTAGCAGCACCGGCAGTAGCCTCTACTCTAGCACCCGCAACAGGGACAACCTCCAGTGCTCGTCTCCTCCTCCTATTAGCAAGCGCAGTTGGACCAGGACCCAGTGGTCCTAACAGATGTGTCTGGGCTCATGTTGTGTAGCTTCTCTCAAGTCCTAACAGCTTTGAAGCAGGGGTCCCAGCCATCTCCAATAGGATGTCAAATCAGGTCATGGCATCTGTCAGGCGCATGTGAGCTAGAGGAGCTGCCAGAATCCAGAAGTGATCAAGTCCCAGCTATTTTTGAAGCACCTGCTCTCCCAAGTAGTACTCTCAACAGAAGGGGCCCTTTAGAAAAATTTGCCTTCGAAAAGTGTCAAGGCTACGCATCAGATCCTCGCCAGCTCGCTGCTCCATCCTCCGTCAAATGTCCCAACGAACCTATAATTAGTTAGTAGTATAAAGTAAGTAGTACAGTGAACAGTGCATAGAATAGTGTACAGTATAGTAAGCAATGATCAGTGAATAGATAAAACAGCAAGCAATGAGTTGAGAATAGAGTAAGAAGTGAAACCTGGTTAGGAGTCAGTTGATCTAAAGATGCTCGGAACCTCTCCAGGTACTTTCCTTCGCTCTTTCTCCCTTTGAAGCTGTGGACCCACCGAGCAGCGCGAGGGCTAACTAGACGATCAACAGAGGAGTTCACCTGGATATGAAGCCCGAGGAACTCATAGGTTCAAAGTTGTAAAGAGAATGTGTTAATAGAAGAACAGATTACAGATAACAAAAGAAATGAATGAACAATGTATAAAAACTAAAACGTACCTCCTAAACCCTCAAGTATCCCCTAATGTTGAGCTCTTGAGAGAATCGAGTTAAGGCCCTCATTGAACCATAGAGCGTGGCAAGAGCAGCTCCTCCCCAGTCATGTGTGGCCACTCGGTCGAGGAAAAAGAGAGCATCGAGATAGTGAAGATGTAAGGTGTTCTCCTTGTTTGAGAATAATGAGGTACCGAACTTGTACATCAGGAAAGCGCGGGCAACCCACTCATGATGGCGGGGCTCAGTGCAATGAAAATGTCAAAAATGCTCGTAGAACCATGTGTACTTAACTCGGTCTTGATCCATCTGTACTGGTACAGCGCCTAAAAGATAGGTCAGGGCATCGGTTGAGCGGGCAATGTTGGGATGAAATTGAATAGGGGCACCTCCAACTCTGATGCCAGTGAACATCGCAAAGTCGAGTGGCGTCAGCGTGGCCTCGAAAGTAGTAAACTAAAAGGTGTTGGCGGTGTCCCACCACCTCACAGCCAAGATTGTCAACCATACCCAGTCATTGCTGGTCCTACCCAGTAAGGGTATGAACCGAGCAAAGTCGAAGGCATCGATGAGAGCCCAGCTAGGAGTAGAGAGGGCACCATACCACTCCAATACCTCACTGGAGGCAAAGCCACTGAAACTGCGAACATACTGACCAACCTGAAAGGCAGAAGATGAGAAGAATATATAATAAGAGTAGTCAAATCAAGTGGAATGAAGAAAATATGAAAAAAAAGGAAAGAAATAAGAAAATCCTAGGTTTATGTGTGTGTGACGACCCTTCGGTTCTTTTAGGCCCTAAAAGACTAGGCACCTTAAGCCCTGGTGCACTAGGCAAATCTTTCAACCTTAGGTTCGTCTGTGTGTGACGACCATTTGGTTCTTTTAAGCCCTAGAAGACTAGGCACCCTAAACCCTGGTGCGCCAGAAAAATATTTCAACCCTAGGTTCGTGTGTGTGTGTGTGACGACCCTTCGGTTATTTCAAGCTCTAGAAGACTAGGCATCCTTAGTCCTAGTGCGCCAAGTAAATTTTTCAACCTTAGATTCGTGTGTGTCTATGACGACCCTTCAGTTCTTTCAAACCCTAGAAGACTAGGCACCCTAAGCCCTGATGAGCCAGGCAAACCCAACCCTAAGTTCTTATGTGTGTGATGACCCATCGATTTCTTCCAGCCGTAGAAGACTAGGCACCCTAAACCCTAATGAGCCAGGCAAATCTTTATTCTAAATCCTCTTAGATTAGTGTGATTTTTCTAACAAGAAAAAAACCACCCCCTTTAAACTGTGATTTTCTAAAAAATAAAAATAAAAAAACCACCTCCTTAGATTTGTATGATTTTCTAAAAAAAATAAAAATAAAAAATCACCTCTAGAATTTTGTGATATTCTAAAAAATAAAAATGAGAAAATCACTGGTAGTATATGTGCAATCCCAAGAGTGGGGCTGAATTGGATATTAAAAAAAATTCTTGTTCAAGTATTAGAAAACAAGTATATTTTTCAATTCACTTATAAGTAAGATATTTTAATTCACAAGTATATTTTCAAGTATATTTTCTTGCTAGAGGATTAAAGTACAAGTAGTTTTTAATTATCTTATAAATAAGATTTAAAACCTTTTGATAGAAGATTTAAGCACAAGTGTAGATGTTAATTAACCATATTTAAAATCCTTTTGTTTGAAGATTAAAGTACAAGAGTATATTAATTTTAATTCACAATATTACAAGATTCAAAACTTTCTTGTTTGAGATTTTAGAATACAAGTAAAAGATTTAAATCGTAACTTTAGAAGAAATCACTTGATTCAAAGTTTTCTTAATTTACAAATTAAGATACAAGTATGAAATTTAATAGTGAATGATTCAATTATAGATTTTAAGTGTTGTGATGCAAATATAAATAACAATATAATAATGAGAATGAAAAGTAAAGCGAGATAGAAATACGACACCACGATTTTTACAAGGTTCGGCGTAATGGCCTACGTCCTTGTCTCAAGCCAATCGCTATGAGGATTTTCACTATCCCTCCTTCAATAAGCGTAGCAGCCTCTCTCTTTAGTTTAGGTAGAGTAGCCTCTCTTAAGAATGTCCCCTTATCATGTCCCTCCTTATAGGCGAAGTTCTCTCTCTCCTTTAATAGACAGAGTTGCCTCTCTTGAGAATCACCTTCTCAATTTACAACAAGAATATAAGAGTAGAATCCAAATTTGATGTACAAGATCAGCTCCTTTAGCGAGCAAATGAACACAAGAAAAGCATACTAATATTCACTCCGAAGGATATACAAGTGAAAAGCTCAATGGAGGATTTTTAAGGTTTTCTCTCAAAAATATTTCATAAAATGAAGAATTTGAAGAACAAAATTGATATATATGAGAGAGTTGATTTGAAGGTTTGAAGTATGTAAAATAAGAGTTCAAAGGCTTTATTTATAGGCCAAAAGTTCGTACTAGCCGTTGGACCAAATAAGAAAATGTCAAACTAGCCGTTAAGTTCAAAATTCAAAAATTAGCATGTTCGGTCGACTGAAGAAGCTAGTTCGGTCGACTGAACTTGACTTCAGTCGACTGGATCGAGTGATCAGTCAACTGGACTGCGACCGCTCAATTTTCCCAACTTTAAACGATTATAACTCCTTCATCCGGACTCCGAATAGGGTCATTTTTGTATTCAAATTGAAGCCCCGGAAATCTACTTTCCAATGATTCAAACCTCATAGAAAAATTCATTTTTTACAAAAAGTTATGGCCAAAATACCAAAGGTAAGTCAATTTTCTTCACACAATTTTTGCATATTTTTGACCGAACTTCTTTTGAAACATTTTAAAACATATTTTATACTTTGAAAATGATTTGTTATGAAATGTTTAACCAACCTATGGTCCATCTAAAGTCTCCTATGAGCTTTCACACATATAATCAATGGTATGCGAACTTACATAGGTCCTAGTGCATTTACACTTAAAATTTTTTTAAGTCCTTCAAGTTCTTTTCTTGTCTTCTTGGTTTTTTTCTTACTCCATGGATTTTAGCCGCTTGAATATGATCTTCATGCTTCATGTCCTTCATTTTTCTTTCTCAATTGTTCTTGTGTTATTAAAGTCCTGTGAACACACTCAATTTGCACAATTAGAAACTTTGGTTTGTTATCATCAAGATAAGTTGAAACCTAGTTAGGCCAACAATCACCCCTTTAGATTTTTGTGATTTTCTAAAAAAATAAAAATGAAAAACCACCTCCTAGATTTTTGTGATTTCCTAAAAAATAAAAATGAAAAAATCACCTCCCTCTGTTAACATCAAAATCCTAATCCTAGTGTCTCTACGTTTTGTCCAGAATCTCTTTTGCACAAGTACCAAGCTAGTTCATAGTCCGATGTCCGGGTTTATCCTCTTAATTTTTGTTCAATATGTCTAGTTCTTTCACAGATCTCAAAATTGCATGATCAATTGAGGTAATTATCAAAGGCATCATATCGCAAAATAATAAGTTACAGGGATCCTAAACATGCATATATGTTCAAGACAATAAAGATAAAGCATGCTTCAACATTGAAAAGAAATAAAATAGAACTTACCGTAGAACGCTGACGTGAGATATGCTGAGCCAGCTTTCGGATAAGGATGTCAGCAGCAACAACGTCAACTAGAGGGTCGTACTGTCTCATCCCGCCTGGACCTAGATGGTGGGGCACAGGAGCATAGGTCATTGGGTCGAAAGGGGCAGGAATTCCCCCGTCGACATGTGGATCAAGGAAGCCCACAACCTCACCCTCATCAATTGCCTGATCTGTAGCCTCCTAATCTGTAGTTAACTGTGCCCGTGCCACTCTATCCTGATCCTCGGCAGCACGAAGTAAGGATTGCTCAGCCTCGGTCGCAAGTATATTCATCGCCTCCATGGTAGTGGATGGCTGAGGAGTGGAAATCTCACCAGTCGGAATACGAGAACTGGCACCCCCAATGGCACCCATGGAAGAACCCTCAGCAGCAAAGACCTCGTTGTGCCCCTAAATCGTCGTCTCCATGACCCTGGCCCGCCATAAACAAAAAGGGAATCACGAGTAGTAGCATAAACATCGTGTGGCAGGAGAATACTCAAAAAATTAAGAGAAAAGTTGAAAACCTTAAGCAACCTGGGGGAGAGTTTGGAAGAGTTCGAGGGAAGAGAGAGAGAGAGAGAGAGAGAGAGCAAAGGGTGCGAATGAAAGTTAGCCCGAGCGTCTGGGGAGCTTAGTAGTTCTCGGTTGTGGCGGAAGCCACATTCGAAGTGAGCGACCGCTAGGTTAGTGAAGCGCCATGTGGTGGCTGCCACCTTAGTTTAAAACTTTTGTTGTGACCACCTCCTGGCTAACGGTCATGCCAACCGTTTCGTTGTTTGGACTCGGCGACTGCCGACTCCGTAGTTGGTGGCACGTATTTTTTTGTGATAATGGCGTTTTGGGGTTTTTAATACTCCATGGGGGGATGTTTGAGGTTTATATGTTGTTTTTCTTAAAAATAATTTTTAAGCCTTGTCTTGTTTTATGTGTTGTATTTTTAAACCTTGTCTTGTTTATTTTGTTTTATGTGCTGTTTTTCTTAAAAATAATTTTTAAATCTTATCTTGTTTGTTTTGTTTTATGTGTTATTTTTTCTTAAAAATAATTTTTAAACCTTGTTTTGTTTTATGTGTTGTTTTCCTTAAAATATTTTTAAATCTTATTTTGTTTATTTTGTTTTATGCGTTATTTTCTTTAAAAATAATTTTTAAATCTTATCTTGTTTTAAACTTTGTTTTAGTTGTGTTTTACATGGTGCTTTTCTCTGATAAATTTAATTTTAAAATCTTGACTTGACTTTTTAATTATTTTTAACCCATTTTCGCTCTAAATTTTTAGGTCTTGACACGACTTATTAATTCGTGGTTCTCTTTGATAAATTTTATTTTAAAGTCTTGACTCGACTTTTTAATTATTTTAACCCCTTTTTCGTTTCAAATTTTTGGGTCTTAACTCAACCTATTAATTCGTGGTTCTCTCTAATAAATTTAATTTTAAAGTCTTGACTCGACTTTATAATTATTTTTATCCCATTTTGTCCTAAATTTTTAGATCTTGACTCGATCTATTAATTTTTGATTTTCTCTAATAAATTTAATTTTAAAGTTTTGACTCAACTTTTTAACTATTTTTATCCCGCTTTCGTCCCAAATTTTTTAGATCTTGACCCAACCTATTAATTTGCGATTCTCTTCGATAAATTTAATTTTAAGTATTAACTCGACTTTTTAATTATTTTTATCCCATTTTCGTCCTAAATTTTTAGGTCTTGACTCGACCTATTAATTCGTGGTTATGCTTCCGATGAAAATAGTTTTAAGCCTTGATTCGGCTTTTAATTATTTTTATCCCGTATTTTATTTCGAATTTTAGGTCTTGACTCAACCTATTAATTCGTGATTATCCTTCCGATGAAAATAGTTTTAACCCTTGACTTGGCTTTTAATTATTTTTTATCCCGTGTTTCGTTTCGAATTTTTAGTTCTTGACTCGATTTATTAATTCGTGGTTATCCTTCCAATGAAAATAGTTTTAAATCTTGACTCAACTTTTAGTTATTTTTATTCTATGTTTCGTCCCGAATTTTTAGGTCTTAACTCTACCTATTGATTTGTGGTTTGCTCTCCGATGATGATAATTTTAAATCTTAACTCGACTTTTTAGTTATCCTTATCACGTTATTGTTCCGAATTATTGGGTCTTAACTCGACCCATTAATTCGTGTTTGCTTTCCTGATTAAGATAATTTTCAAGATCTTCACTCGATCCTTTTAATTATTTTATCCCCAACCGAGTTCGATCTTAACTCGATCTTTGGCTTGTGTGATTGGTTGTGCCCCATTTAGATTTTGACTCGATCTTTAAAAATTTATTTGATCATACCAGTGTTTACATCATATTAGTATTTGCATCATATTTAGTATCTTGCATCTGTGTATTTATCCTACGAACTACGTTTTAGTCTGATCCCTAACAAAGGGGTACGTAGGCAGTTCGATAAAAATTCTAGTATGACCAACATTATATGCATGCCTATGCATTACTATGCAAGTTATATCAAAGAGGGGTAACTATAGACACCCCAATTTAATTTCGCCTAATCTTAAGTTGATCCGGGTGAATCCAATGATGAAATCAAGTGGAATGGTGCTTAAGTATAATCCTCAAAGAATTATCCAAGCTCAGTATCCAAGCCAAGAAAGCCAAATCTTTGAATAAGTGAACCCACAATGTCCAAATCTCTAGCTGCCAACTTGAACCTTGAGCCACCACCTTGCAACCATGGAACCGCCACCTTGCATTGTGGCGATCACTTGAGAACCACTTGGAAATCCTAACCAAAGAGGCGGTCGCCACCTTGAACCTTGGGATCGCCAACTCAATTGTGGCGACCGCCAGAAGAAACCCTTGGAAGCTTGACTTTTGTGGCGACTGCCAATGCACAATCTGGCGACCTCCAACTCCAAATGGCCTGACGTGTTTCAAAACGTGCTAGCACTTCATTGGTCGGTGAACTCTATAACTACTGTACCTTTAGTACGATTTTGAGAGGACAAATCTGATGTCAGAATTTTAACGGGTCGAAAGGTGAGAGAATTTTGATACCGATACTCTGCTGGAATACCGAGGGAGAACAATCACTAACGCTGATACCCTGTTGGATTTTTGACTTACCCTAGCATAGAGATTGGAGCATTGCTCGAGGATTGGATTACTGATCACCACTCAAGGATTCACTTTCGATCTAGGCATTTTGTTTAGATCCTTGGCCTTTCTCTCTCCACTTTCTACCTCTTAAAGTAGTCAGGTTAATTTTAATTTCAATTCGCATGTTTCATTCATCTGTGTAGTTGATTTAATTTATCAATGAATTTGCAAAATTATAAGTATGTGATCAATAAGCATGATTAGTTTAGATTAATTTGGTTAATTCTCACTAAAATTAAAGTAATCTTAGCTGTTATTTGTATTCACATTGCATACTTGCATTTTGGTTACTTTTGAAAACTCATCAAAATAGTGCCAATATATCCAGCAATTGCGATTTACAATGTCGTAGTTGTTACATTTGGTGGATTTACGGTCATAATTGTTAATATTTTGTATCTTAACGTGCTCTACTTAAATAGCAAGTATTACATTTCTATGTAGTAGTTGTTACTTTCATAGTTTATTTTTGTTTTAATAGCATTTCTTTTATATTTTATCAATTATTAGCATGAGGTTCATAGAAAGTTTTGGTATTAGTTTAAATTTTTTTTAAGTGGCATCTTTTATTGTTTTATTAATAATTAACATGTAATCTTCATTTGGATGTAATTAGGTAATTTTGGGACATGTTTTTTTTTTTGTTTATTTTGCTTAAAAATTATGATTAGAATAATTTAGGATAATTGATTAGTCGACAATATTATATGCAATTTTAATCAAAATTTAGGAAGTTTTGAGATTATATTTTCTTTTGATTTAATACCATATCATACGTATGCTAATTTAGGTTATTTAGAAATATTACATGCAAGTTTACTCCATGTATTCTTTAATTTGAAATTGCATACTGTAGGATTTAGGATTTTATTTTGCTACTTGTTTTATTTGGCATTCTATATACATATGTTATGTATTTTTCTTACTTGATTTTAAATGTTCTCTCTTTGCCTCCATCTTCTGTATTTGTATGCATTTGAGAAATCTAATTAAAAATCAATGATGATTAGTAGAAACCAACCTCACGGTTGGACAAACGGGGTGTCTAACACCTTTTCCAGTTCGTGCCTTAGCCCCCAAACTCTTATTTCCTCTGGTTATCATTTTAAAGAATAGTGGCTCATTTTGTTTTTCTTAATTTTTCTCAAAAATCAAGTGACTACTCTATTTTTCACAAAAAAGGGTTTTCAAAATTTAGTTTTCAAGGTGTTAAAGTGTTTTCTTGAATGCCCTTATTTTTTACCTAAAAATCCAAAATCTCAGCGCCACAATATTTTTTAGGTCAATGGTCCCGGTGAGTTGCATAGCAGTATTAATTATATGGTGAATATTAATTATTGACAGAATTCACGTTCCGATTGTTTGGGATTGACGATACCCCCTTAAAGAAGCTTATAAGTTTTGATCGGGCCAAATCCTGCAAGTAAATTTAATTATTCGGTAGTCAAATAAATTAACCGAAAGGGCTTAAGGAATTTCAAAGATGCTGATTAAATTAAATTATTAATAATTAAATTTAATTGGTGAGTATTAGGAATCTTAACGTGGAGAGATGAGTTAATCATTTAATAACATGAACTCGAATAATCGATTTTGAGAATATGGCTCGGAGTGCAATTACGATTCTTTAGTGGTATGAATTGTAATTTATATTTTTATGAAATTACCTCAAGGGCAGGCGAATTTTCATAATTACATTAAAAATTCAAGTCATATTTACTCCACAGGTCCCTATTGTAGCCCTATATATATGCGGTTATGCTAAACCCTAATCATAAGTCGTCTTTTAAGACTAGGGCATTCACGTAAACCTAAAGTTGATTACTTTAGCAGATTCTAATTCACAAAGGATTATAGCCCACCCTACGTTCATGATACACATCGAGAATACAGTAAAAGGCTTGATTGGGGCTTCAACTCGAAGGATTTAGATTCATAGTTATTGCAATAACCGAAATCATTCTACCAGATTTCGAAAGATATAATCTCAAATCTAACTTTGGGAGTACGGTTTTTATTTTTATTGTTTGATATCAAAAAGTTTTAAACTGGAGCATATTTCGGCAATTGCCCATCCAGTATTTTTTTTATCGAAAAATCGTATTCAAAGTAATGATCTTGGCAGTTTGTCTCCTATAGCCCCTTTTTATAGATCCAAAAATGGAGGAAACTCACAGAATCTGCTCAAAGTTTTGTGCCAAAACCCTTTATTACGATCGTCACCTTTTTCCTACAGTTGTCACCTTGTAATCCAAGGACTATCAACTTATCCTACCAAACCTCACGGCTATGATATCCAAATGTCCAGGCCGTAAACTTTTCTCAGGCCGTAAACTTTTCTTTACAAAAGTTTAGGCCGCCGTATCCAAACCAAACGGCCACAAGATTACTTCTCACGGCCGCAATCTTTTTTATGTAGAAATTTTGATAGCTTGTCCCTATTTTGCCAGTATACCCCAAACTATAGTTATAAACTTGTTAGTAACTCGCGATAAGAAAAGCAGTTCATATGGCAAGATTACAACCCATGAATCACATTATCATCATGCATAATAAGAGTCTAAGTGGTCGAAAATGATTTTCATAAATATATAACAAAAAAGGCATCCATGATAATAAAAGTGTAAACCACAGGACACGATGGCTCAACCCATCAAAAGTAAAGTAATGAGTGTATATGTATGACGTGGTACGCAGGCTAAATAAAGAATCAAAGGCACGCAGGCTCCATTAGTGTGTCTGTGCAGTGTGGCAAAGAGCAATATATCTGTATGTTTCAGTGTGTGTTGAAGGAGTGTATTAGTGGGACAACCGATATAAAAAACCAGTGTATCTATGCAGAGGAGTATCCGTATAATGTGACAAGGCAGGGAAACAAAATGTATCAAGCGGGCTCAAATAAGAATAGGCGCGCAGACCCAAATAAGAATAGGCGCACAGGCCTCCATGTAAAGTAAAAGAGAAAGAGAATAGCTGTTGGGTAGCGATGGGAACATCACTCTCATCAGGTCCTCTTCCTTCAGACCACATAGCCTTCCTGGGATGACTCTTTGGATGTCAACCCGATCTCCTCCTCCTCTGAGCTATCAATTGCCTGTGTAACGATGGGAGTCTGAGCTCTGGATGAAGAAGCAGCAGAAGCAGAAGTCTGCACAAAAGGTGCAGCTAGGGTAGCAGGTGCTGTGCGACCACGACCACGCCCACGCTGAAAGAAGGAAAAGATGCCACATCAGCTAAGGCAAATAAGTGTGAGTACAAAGAAAAAAATGCAAGAATGTAAATAAAAGATAGAAATAACAGAGTATCTACAACAGGGCCAACTCGAGGTGCAGAAGCTCCAGGCCTTGGGCTCGGAAGGCAGCGTCCCAGCGACGAACTAATACCCTTAACCCAGAGATCAGGCGAAGGGACTGGTCGCACCACTTCCGGGGCATCGGTCAAATATCAGAATTAGTTAGATATCAGAATCAGTCAGATATAGGAATTAGTACCGGTATAAGAATCAATGTAGTCAAATCATTGCAGGTAGATATAAAGGGTAGTATGGAAAGCAGAAGGAAAGATGTCATACCTGCTCTACGCCGGGGGAAAGGAGAATCTCTAGGCCGCTGGCTCGTGGATTCGGATCTAATGGAGATTCCCATCCATGAAGGTGTCTACTGTCCATGGAAGCTCAAGGTGAACAGGGCCCAAGGAAGCAAGAGAAGGAACCCACATGGCCGCACGAGCACCTATGGGAGGCATGAGCCTCTCTCGGGCAAAGGCTATGTAGTCACAATCCTCGCCCTCAATTAGCGTGACAGCATCGAGGCCCACCATGGCTCGAATAATCTCGACTGTGCAGAGGGTGTTAGTCTGACGCATCCCCACTAGAGGCATCCTCGAGATACGAAAATGGTCATACCCCAAGCACTGCTGAACAATGCGCTCACCAAGGTGCCACTCCCTGCAAAATGGCCCCTCAAGCAAGACATAAGTCCAGGTAACCTCGCGGCTCCACATCAAGTCGGTACCAACTCGCTCCTCTATGGCAATCCATATGTCCCAGCGAACCTGAAAATCGAAAGAAGCATGTCAATATGTAGTGTATGAACAAGGAATGAAAGGAACAACTTAGCAAAGAGTAGTAGATGACTTACCCAATCGGGAGTGAGGCTGTCCAAGAAGAGGCGGTCATCATCTAGGTCCTTCCCACCAAGCTTCGTACCCCAATGGCGTATAGCCCATCGAAGTGCCCGGGGGATCCCGCGGGGGTCGTCACAAGAGTTCACTAGCTGGCACATACCCAGGAACTCGTAGGCCTAGAGTTGTAGAAAATCGAGAGAAGTGTCAGTACAGTTGAAACATATATGCAGATATGAAAATGGAAAAGAAAAGCACGGAAAGCAGAGACAGCAGATATACCTCCTAGATACGCCAGTACCCACCGATGTTCAGATCAGAGGTCCTGGTAGCCACGCTCATGTATCCATACAAGGTGGCCAATGCAGCTCCTCCCCAGTCATAGGAGCCGATCTGGTCCACCACCACCACCATGGCAGTGAGATAGTAGAGGTGCACTCTGTTCTCTAAATTCGAGAATAAGGATATTCTAAACATATAGAGAAGGAATGCATGTGCCATCCACTCGAAATGGTGGACCTCAAAGTAGACAAATTGAGGAAATGTCTTCTTTAGCCACATGTACCGTATGCTCCCCTTGTCGACGGAAGGGGGCACGTGATCGAGAAGGTGCATGAGAACCTCGGGGCTCCGGTAAATATTAGGATCAAACGGGATTGGGTCGCCACCCACCCGAATCCTGGTGATGAAGGAGAAATCAAGTGGAGTAAGAGTCACCTCGAATGTAGAAAGATGGAAGGTGTTGGTGGTGTCCCACCACCTCTCAGTCAAAGCCATGAGGGTAACCCGGTCATTACTGGTTCCCTCCAACGTGGTGACAAAGCTACCGAAGCCTGCCTGATCGAAAATCTCTTGGCTGTGAGAAGGGGGCACTGTGTACCACTCCAGAGCATCAGAGAATCCACTAAAATCCCAAATACGAAGTCGCCCCTGAAACAAAACAGAACAAACAAATCAATAAACAAAGACCAATAATGGAATCAATGAAATAACGAAAACGAAACAAACAGAAACAATGATAGGATCAAAATCAAAGTGCGTGACAAGATAATTGAAACAAACTGATAATAATAAAAACAACATCAAAATGAGACTCAAAATCAACCTACGCTTTAAGGGTCAAAATCTCACTCGCTTCATTAGTTCAAAAACCTACCCCTTTTTCAAAACCAATAACGATGCCATCCGATCAAAACCAATTCGCTAGAATCCAACTTCAAATTTAACGAAAACCTGACTTCACTCACATTTTTGACTCAATTTCAAAATTTGATCTAAAACTCATTTGACATAGTTTTGCAAAATTTGACTTCAAACACAAAAAATTCAAGTTCAAAATTCAAAGGAAAGTTCAAAATTCGATTTCCTTTCAACATAGCCCCTAATCTGCCTCGAATCCTTCCCAAATTCAATCTCGAAAAACTCCAAACGGTGGACTCAACCAAAATCTCATCTCAACAAAGAGTGCAAAAAAAAATTCAAAACCAACCTAGCCTCAACCCCATTTGGCTCCGTTTTCAAAATCCAACTAATTAAAAACTTTAATTCAATTCCAAATCACCGTCCTAACCCGTTAGTTCTATTTCCCAATCCAAACTTGCCCCTAACTCCATTTCAAGCATGTTCTAGACCCACGTTTTATCATGATTTCAAGATGTTCCCAAGTTTTCAAAAATTCAATTTAGCCCAACGTCTACCCAGATTCATTCTCAAATTCAAAATCAAATCCAACTTAATCCAAAAATTCAAATCCATCCCAGAATTCATTTTCTACGAATCTAAGCTTGTTTTAGACAAAAATTCAAGTTTGATCATAGGTTTATCCAAAAGTCCATCAAAATTAAAAAGTTCCATTTTGAACTGAGATTCAACTCAAAGCTCATTTTTTACTCTAGATTTAATATTCATGCATTTCAAAGTTCATCCAATCCATGCTCAAGGTTTGTTCAAACCGAGAGCGAAGGTTCATGACATCTAAGTTCGGGATCCACTTTAAAATCCAAGTTCAGGGCTCATCCTATCCAAGCCAAGGTTTAATTTAATCCCAAAATCCCGATCCAATTCATTCCAAACTATGATGTAATTCAAATTCAAAAAGTTCATATCCAATTCAAATTTTAATGTGACTCCTGTTCAAATGAACCTCTTTTTTTTTACGATCTAACTCAGAGTCAAAAATCAAAACCCAAGCCTAAACTAAAATTCGAGTTCAACCCCAATAAGTTCAATCCGAAGTTCAAACGTTCCATCCAACGTTTATAACCATCCAAAAAGTTCAAGGTACATTTTAATCCACGTTCAAAGTTCCATTTCCAATTCGAGTCAACGTCTAACCTAATCAAGTCCAAGTCTCAAATTCAATTTTCAAGATCTAAGTCAATTGTCCAAATACCAATTCAAGTTCATTTCAATCCAAGCCAAACAAGACAACCAAATTTGAATACCCGAAATAATCAAGTTCAAGTATACACCCCCAAAGCATGTAAAGATTCAAGATTTGGGCTTACCTCGAGGTTCCTAACAAAAATATGATCCACACGACGCCGGCGAAGAACCTCACACTCCGCTATCACATCCGGAGGAATGAACCTCTTTATAGCCGATTTTTGCAACTGGTGAAGAAGAGGGATGTAAGTCCCGGCATCGAAATGCTCCAGCGAAAGTGTGAGAGCTCGAACGAGAGTGAAAAAGATGAGAGGAAAAGAGTTTTCTCAGTTCGCGAGAATGAGAGTTTCGAACATGTCACAGACCCATGTACTGCTATCAACCTCACGGCCGCGAGCTCCGTCTCTTTTAAATCTAACAGCTGCAAGAACTTGACTCACACCGTAACATTTCTTTGCACAGGCCGTGACTTTTATCCAAATGTTTCAACTAGCTGTGAGCTTTTTGTACAGGCCGTCATCTCCCTAGGGCACAATAGTGTAGGCCACCACTTCCAAAAGTAACGGTCGCCATGTTTTTATGCGCCCACCTTTATGGACCTTTGAGCCACTTTTCTTAGCCTGTCTTTGTATTCTGAATGCCCCTTTTGAATCCTCGATCCTCAACACGACCTAAAACTGTCCCTAGCCTATTCGATCCTCCTCACGACCTTATACTGACTCATCAGTCCTCGACATGACCTAAGACTGTCCCTTTACCGCTTTGGTCCTCCTCACGACCTTAAATTGGCTTGTCGGTCCACGCATGATCTAAAACTATCCCTTTACCTCTTCGTCCCTCCTCACAACCTTAAACTAACTTGTCGGTCCTCGACATCGCCTAAAACTGTCCCTAACCTCTTCGGTCCTCATCACGACCTTAAACTGACTCGTCGGTCCTCAACACGACCTAAGACTGTCCCTTTACCTCTTCGGTCCTTTTCACAACCTTAAACTGACTTGTCGGTCCACGCATGACCTGAAATTGCCCCTTTACCTCTTCAGCCCTTTTCACGACCTTAAACTGACTCGTCGGTTCTCAACACGACCTAAAATTGTCCCTAGCATCCTCGATCCTTCTTATGACCTTAAACTGACTAGTCTAAAAGTGCCCCTAGCATCCTCGGTCCTCCTTATGACCTTAAACTGACTCGTCAGTCCTCAACACGACCTAAGAGTGTCCCTAGTACCTCCAATCCTCGTCATGACCTAAAACTGATAAACTTGCCCCTCAAACCTCCGGTCCTCCTCACGACCTTATACTGACTCTTTGGTCCTCGCATGACCTTAAAACGCCCCTAGAACGATCGATTCTCCTCACGACCTTAAATTGACTTATCGGTCCTCGCATGACCTTAAAGTTGCACCCAAGTGTTTGGTCCACCTTATAACCTTAAACTGGCTTATCGGTCTCCGCATGACCTTAAACTGCTTCATCGATCTTTTCACAACCTAAAATTGATTATTGTTTTCTTGGTCCGTGTTGTGACCTTAAAATATTTCTTGCATCATACCTGTTTGCATTGCACTGTACCTGTCATACATCATGATTAGCCTGTTTGCATCATATGTATTACCCCACGAACTATGATCGGTATGATCCTTTGCAATAGGGGTACGTAGGAAGCTCGATGAAAATTCAGGTTCAACTATGCTTTTTTGCATGTTTTGTTTTTGCCTAGGATTAGTGGCTTGTTCGATCAATTTGGCTCAAAATCACGACTATGGCTCAAAAACCTAAAAACCTTAAAAAACCTCCAGGCCGTGACATTCTCATCCACACGGCTACCACTTTTGAAAAATCCTATAACAGGCCGTGTCCTTACTCTCACGGCCGTAACCTTTTTTGAAAATCCTAAACCAAGCCGTTACTTTCTTTGTCACGGCTGTTTCTTTTTTATCCAGGCCGTCAAAAGTCACGGCTAATTTTTTCACTACTATAAAAGTAGCGGCTTGTACTGTACAAAAGTAAAAAGGTAATGGCTGTCATTGTTATCCCTTTTTGGATAGGTGACAACATCCCAGAAGGGGTCTGTGTTACTCGCCATGCCTATAAATAGGCAGCAATTCCATGCAAAACACAGGAGAGAGACATACTTGGAGGCCCAAACTTTGTCAAAATACTCCCCCATTCGATATTCTCCCATCATTCCTATACTTTTTGAGCCCCGTTCGTGTTTTTGCTTGTCTCGAAGGAGTTCTTGGAGCATATATATTAGCTTAGAGATATCATATTTTTACTACCGAGGGGCCATTCGAGGTGTATATTCACACGAGGAAATCTTAGAATATCACGACTCTTCTTAAACCCTCATCTTCTTCCCACGAGGGTGTCGTGGATAAGATTTCCATTGTTTTATTGCTTATTTATCATTCATTTCAATATAAATACTTGTTTTCTTTAAGTTTACTAGCAATATATTCATAACCTTCTATTTCATATATTTACATTTGTTTACGTTCTGTTTCGATACTCACAAGCACACTAAACGCATCAAAAGCTTTTTGAGGTTCTAAAATATGATGGCCACGACCTTCTTATGTCATGGCTGTATGTTTTGTCAAATCCACAATCACGGCCGTGCACTTTTTATAGGCGCCGGTACATTTATGCCTCTCTATATAAACATCCACAACATCTTGTTGTTAAGGCCGTGACATTATTTTAAGGCTACAAATGCAAAAACCCTATTCAAAACCCTATGTTATATGTTTATTTCAAGGTTGTACATCATTTTATTGCTCTGTTTAGTATTTTTTCCTTTTTGTACCTCTGTTTATCTTCCTATTGCATAATGAATGGTAGATCTGGCCTAGACCAAATGGGTCATGGTCTCCATCCTATATACCTTCACATCTGTATGTTTTAAGGTAATGTAAATATAACAACCGCCTCATTTTCCTTCATTTTTGTCTCGACCGTTATATCCTGTCTTTACAGCCGTGAGGTTTTGTGAAGCTACTATCATGAAAATGTGTTTTAAGCATTATGTTATTCATTTTGATGCCATGCATATTCTATTTAAAATTATTGCTTGTATAGGGGATGAAGGATGGTAGATCTAGCCTTGATACAGTGGGCTATGGTCTCTGTTTCGAGTATCGCATTCATTTGAGCCTATTTTAAGCATTGTACAATGTATATATCCGTTTTGTACCCTTAAAAACCATAACTGTGACTTTTATTAGTTACAGCCATGAGATTGTTTCTTTTTATTCTTCACGATAACCCTATTGTTTGTCACAACTGCCTGTTTTGTGACTATTTTTGTCACGGTCGCAACATTGATTGCTAAGGCCGCGAGTTTTGTGCATGACCAGTAGTTTAAATATGATGTTTAAGTCTCTTCTGTTTGTGGAGCCGAGATTTAGGATTTTGTTTTAAAAATAACAAAATTCAATAAATGTTTGGAAAATATTTTAATACCGTAAAAACTAAATTTTGAAAACTCTTTTTTGTGAAAAATAGAGTCGCCGCTTAGTTTTTGAAAAAAATAAAAAAAACAAAATGAGCCACTAATCTTTAAAACAGTAACCAGAGAAAACAAGGGTCCGAATGCTAAGGTACGAACTAGAAAAAGTGTTGGGCACTTTGTTTGCCAAATTATGAGGTTGGTCTCTACTAATCATCATTAGTTCTTAATTAGATCTCTCAAGTGCATACAAATACAGAAAATAGAGACAAAAAAATAACAACTAAAGTCAAATACGAAAAATACGTAGCATATGTATATAGAACGCCAAATGAAACAAGTAGTAAAAGAAAATTCTAAATCCTACGGCATACAAATTCTAACCAAAGAATACATGGAGCAAATCGCATGGTATTGGCAATAGTATAGAAACAAAGAAAACCTAAACATGTTAGAAATACGCTAATAAAACTTATGATAAAAACCACATAGGATGAATACAGAAAATGAACCTAAAAGAATTCTAATTCGTAAAGATGTCAATATACTAAGATAAAATACATTAGACCCCAAACATTACTAGATAAAATTTTAAAATGTCAAAATATGCTGCTAGAATTAAAACAACATACTAAGAAAAACGACTATAATAACCATATAAAACCTGAAGATATGTGGGCACAACATTGATTATTGTGTCCACAATTATGTTGATGCCAAATATATTGCAATCGTAGTATTGCAAACAATGTCGCAAAAGAAAATGTAGGCACCATTACTGAATTCTAGTGAAAACTCTACAATGATGACAATGTACTTATGACACGTTACAGAATCTAATTAACAAAATAAAATTTAGTTTAATTCTCTTTAGTTAAAACCATGGCAGACATACAAGTAACACAATATTAAGCAAAATTTTAAGATGAAACATGTTTTTAACTTTAATAACTATGTTTACCAATTAAATGTAAAATTGAAGAACAAGTATGAATCTAATGTTCAAATACTAACCCAGCATCCCCAAAATACAGGAAATGGAGAGAGAAACACCAAGGATTCAAACAGAATACCTGAATCGCTACAATCCGGGTGAATCCTCAAGTCGGAGAAGGTTGACCAACAGTCTAATCCTTGGGCAATGCTCCAATCAAAGTCGATGAATCAAGAATTCGACAGAATGTTGGTATCGAAGATCATCCTCTCAGTACTTCGGCAGGGTATCCGTTCTCAAAATCAATCATCCTTCGACCCGTCAGAACTCCGATATCAAAATTGTCCTCCCCAAATCGTACCAGAGGTATGATATTTATAGAGTTCATCAACCAATGAGATGCTAGCACGTTTTGGAACATGTAAGGATTTTTAGAGTTGGCGATCGCCAGGTCTAGAGTTGGCGGTCGCCACAACAACTAAGTTTTCAAGAGTTTCTTTTGGCAGTCGCCATAAGAGAGTTGGCGACCCTAAGGTTAAAAAATGGCGGTCGCCACCTTTGCTAGGGTTTCCAAGAGGCTTATACGACGGTCGCCACAATGGAGTTGGCGACCCCACCGTTTAAAGTTAGCGGCTCAAGGGTTGGACAAACTAGGTTCACTGTTTGAAGGATTTGATTATCAGGTTTGAATACTGAGTTTGGATCGCTTCTTGAGGATCATTCTGAAGCACCGTTCCACGTGATTTCATCATTGAAAACACCTAAACCAACCTAAGATTAGGCGGGATCAAATTGGCGTGTCTACACTGTTTGATCTATACAGCCTATTTACAGCATGATAGGGACAGAAACATTATTGTATGACCCTTAGAATCTTACTTGTTTATTTTATCGCTTACTCGCATGTTTTTCACTTTGCTTTGCTCAAACAATATGTGTGGCATATCTAGAAATAATAACTAAATTACAAGACTCTAGGAATCGTAGTTATGATTTTGTTTTGTTGATTGCTTTTGTTTGAACCTTCTTTAACCTCCCACTCTATACATTTTACCTTTAAAAAGTTTACAACAAAAACCAATATTGACAAAGTAGAGGCCAATCTTACAGTTGGGCGAAAAGGGTGCCTAACACATTCTTTTTTCATACCTCAGCCCCCAGACCCTCTTTTTCTCTGGTTACGTTTTTTAAAAGACCCGCACACAGCCTTCTTTTTGTTTTTCTTGATTTTTCTCAAAAATCAAGTGGCGACTCTATTTTTCAAAAAATGATATTTAAATATCTTCGACTTTTGTTTTAAAAAGAAAAGAAGTATTTTTCTAAAAAATAATAGATATCCGGTGCATCCCACGTGAGACCCAAAACATCTGCACCACCTCTATCCTCCATCCCTGCTATGCCCACTCTAAACTCACCACCAGACCTTGAGCTAAAGCCACTCCCAGCTTCGCTCAAGTACGTATTCCTAGGGCCCAATAACACCTTACCCGCCATCATTACCTCTGATTTGACTCCTGATCAGGAGTCTCAACTTGTCGAGATTTTGAAAAATCATAAAGGAGCTATAGGGTAGTCAGTCGCTGTCATGAAAGGGATTGACCCCTCTGTTTGCATGCATTGCATCCACTATGAAGATGATGCAAAATTGACTCGAGAAATGCAGTGGAGATTCAACCCAAACATGAAAGAGGTTGTTCTAAAAGAGGTTGTGAAATTACTCGATGCAGGTATTATTTACCCCATCTCTGACAGTAAGTGGGTGAGCCCAGCCCAAGTTGTTCCTAATAAATTTGGGCTCACCATCGTGCAAAATTACAAGGGAGAGTTGATACCCACTTGCATCACAACGGGTTGGCTAGTGTGTATTGACTATTGAAAGTTAAACGCCGCCACAAGGAAAGACCACTTCCAGCTGCCCTTCATTGACCAAATCTTATAACGTCTAGCGAGTCAAAGTTTCTTTAACATCCTAGATGGTTACTCCAGATACAACCAAGTGCCTGTCTACCCCGAGGACCAGGAGAAGATAACCTTTACCTGTCCATTTGGCACTTTCGCTTGTAGGCGCATGCCTTTTGAACTTTGCAATGCACCAACAACCTTTAAAAGGTGCATGATGACTATCTTTTCCGACATGGTAGAGCAATTCCTAGAAGTCTTCATGGATGACTTCTTAGTTTTTGGGTTCTCCTTTGAAGATTGTCTCCAAAATCTTACGAAAGTACTCAAACGTTGTATCGAGACAAATCTCGTACTCAGTTGGGAAAAGAGCGATGTCATGGTTCAACAAGGAATTATGTTAGGGCACATCGTATTAAAAAGGGGGATCGAAGTTGACAAAGCTAAAGCTGACCTCGTCTCTAAACTTCTTTTCCTAGCTTCTCTCCAGCAGGTACATTCCTTCCTAGGGCATGCAAGTTTCTACCGTAGGTTCGTAAAGGATTTCTCTAAAATCTCCAAGCCATTGTACAACCTTCTTATGAAGGACACACCTTTCATCTTCGACAAGCCCTGCCTTTGAGCAACTCCGAGACTCTTTGTCTACGGCACCCATCATATAGTCACCTGATTGGTCACTTTCTTTCAAGATCATGTGTGATGCTTTAGATTATGCCGTCAGAGCTGTTCTAGGTTAGCGTGTCAATCACATTCTTCATGCCATCAATTACACCAGTAAAACCCTCACCGACACACAATTGAATTATACCACCACCAAGAAGGAATTATTTGTTGTGGTCTTCGTTCTTAACAAGTTTAAGTCCTATCTCTTAGGCTCGAAAGTCATCATCTACATAGACAATGTCGCCTTCTGACACCTGCTGTCCAAAAAGAACACTAAGCCCCGACTCATCTGCCGAATTATTCTTCTGCAAGAATTCGATCTAGAGAACCGAGATAAAAAGGTAACAAAGAATTTTGTGGTTGACCACCTTTCCCGCCTGATAGTAGCCCCATCTAGTAACTCCACTCTTTTACGTGACTCGTTTCCAGATGTGCAACTCTTTGCAGTCACTGGCACCCAGCTCCCATGGTACGTTGAAATTGTTAACTATCTGCTAGTAGGCCGCATTTCCACTCACTGGTCCAAAATTGATAAGGAACTGTTTTTCTCCTAAATTAAATACTATTTTTTGGGAAGATCTAAATCTTTTTAAATACTACTCCGACCAGGTAATACGTAGATGTGTCCCCGAATCCGAGGTAGCCAGCATTCTAACCTACTGTCACTCTCTTGCCTGTAGAGGACACTTCAGTGGCAAGAAGACGGCAGCCAAAGTTCTCCAGTCTGATTCGTTTGGCCCACCATCTTCGAAGACACCCACGAGTTCTGTCGAACCTGCCTTCGCTGCTAACAAACTGGCATAATTTCTGCCCAAAACATGATGCCTGTAAACCCCATTATTGTTGTCGAACTCTTCGACGTTTGGGGCATTGACATTATGGGACCATTTCCACCATCACGTGGCTACGAGTACATCTTAGTTGCGGTGGACTATGTGTCTAAATGGGTCAAAGTCGTGGCAACTATATCAAATGATCACAAAGTTGTGGTCAAGTTTCTTCAATCCAATATCTTCAGTCAATTTGGTTTTTCATGAGCTATCATCAGCGACAGTGGTATTCACTTCCTAAATAAATACTTCTGCACTCTGCTTCGCCGCTACTCCATCACGCACAAGGTAGCCACTCTTTATCATCCACAGACTAGTGGCCAAGGCGAGGTATTCAAAAGGAAAGTCAAAAATATTCTGATAAAGACCATCCGTTCTGATAGAAAAGATTGGCCCGAGAGACTGGACGACGCCTTGTGGGCCAATTGTACCGCTTTTAAGACCCCATGTCATCGTACCGTCTTATCTTTGGCAAAGCCTACCACCTTTTAGTTGAGTTAGCACACCGAGCCTATTGGGTTATTAAAGCCTATAACTAAAATATGGCCAATGCTGGTACTCATCGAAAGCTTTAGCTCGATGAGTTCAAATAAATCCGTAACGAGGCTTATGAGAACTCCCGCATCTACAAGGCTCAAACAAAAGCCTTCCACAATAAACACATCCATCGAAAGTCATTTAAGCCTAACTAAAAGGTGTGGTTATTTAATTCCAAGTTGCAGTTATTCCTTAGAAAGCTCCAATCCCGATGGAATGGCCTGTTTGTGGTGACACATGTCTACCCTCACGGTGGCTGCCAGCTGCTCAACCCCCACTTGGGTAAGTATCTTATAGTTAATTGCTAGAATTTGAAACTGTACATAGACGGTATCTCTGTTAACCCTGTCATTGAGTCTACCAATCTTATTGATCCAGCACCCCCGATTCAGTGACCGAGCACCGCGCCTGGATAAAGATGTTAAACTTAGCCCTACTGGGAGGGAACCCATATTTTCGTAGTAATAGGGGAAGTAAGCTTTAAAAAAAATAAAAAATGGCCCCGTCCGGACGGTCCCATTTCGTCCGAAAGAAATGGGATCTGTCCATTCCTACCAGACACGCCCCTTCAGCTCTCAGAGCATTAATTGCTCTGTCCCTCTGTTCGGATGGACGCCCTTACATCCAGATAGAATTCCAACGGTCGTGTCCTTTCCTATCCCAGGCTACCACGTGGTACATCACCGGTTAACTTTCATCCCGACACCCTCTTTTTTTTTGTTCGAACGAAATCCAATTGAGGTGACGTTTTTAGCACCTGCCATTAACGTCTGCTTCATAACTCTCCCCCTTCCACCAATTCAAATTCTGTCTAGACGCCCCATACTCCGT
>JAUMHN010303316.1:0-18523 GCA_032360265.1 Heliamphora ciliata
GTCTCGTCGTCTCTAAGGGTATACAGGTTATATAAAAGAAAAACATGAAACACGACAACCTAGGGTCGATCTATCATGTTAGTTCTAACACATACCACACAATCATGCAAACACATAGCCATAACGATCATGCAAAAACAACACCGATACCGAGGAGAACTGACAAGAATGACGCGTCACTTTGGATAACCTACTTAGATTTCCTGCTAAAAATCGCGTCCATAAAACGCGATTTTAACTTGGCTCCCGAGTTTGTTAGTCCAAACGCCTGAAGGTAAGACTAATCAATCCTAAGATCCAACCTCCATGCTCACATATACACAACATTAACAGCTCATGTCCAAAACACAGGCAACCAAGCACACACACATCCTCACAAGATGATGCACCCTCGTCTCCCACGACTCATAGGTATTCAAACCCAGAGCTCAGATACCAAGTTGTCACTCCCCAAAATCTGGGGTTACGTGAAAATCCACCAAACATCAGTTTTATGAAAATAAGTTTTCATACATTCAAAACCACTTGTTGAAATCAAATGAAAACCCAATATGTATCTCTCATAAATAGTAAACATACTGTACAACATGCATAAGTATATCGCCGTATAGCGTACAAAATCTGCCTTCAGGACCAGGCATACCAAAAAGGAAAACTACCAAAGGTCTTCCGTCATCCGTTAACACGGGCACCACAAGATCTACTCGAGATCATCCTCCATGTCATCACCTAAAAAAGGTTTTGTACAAAAAATTCCCACCCGTGAGCTGAAGCCCAATAGAAACAGACAGTAAAACTATCAAGCAGGAAATATGTAATCACAAGCATACAAGCTCAACCACAGGAGCTAAAAAGGTTTTTCATCCTAAAAATCACCAATTTTCCATCAGGCTAATACGAGCCTCAAAACGGTTTTATTTCATAAAATCCCACATTTTCGTGCTCAATACCATGCATATCATACATTGGGAGCTAACTCAACCACAAACCAAAAAGGTTTTATGTCATAAAACCCCACGTTTTCCCATCAAATCCAAAAATAGTTTTTCCTTCACAACTAAGCATTTATACAATGCAAAACACATTTTACAGTTGAAGGAAAACAGTAATCAAAATATTACTTTCCCACTCGGATCACACACCAAGGAAAGATAAAAATAGTAAGCTGTAATAAAATAGTATGCTCCACTCAGGCCACACCGCCGAGGAGAAAAGGTAAAACGGTAATCAAAACATTGTTCCCTCACGGAATGTACCATCGTAAAAAAGAAGAATAAGATCCTATGTACCGACTCCATCACAAGGGGATAGAGGTCACAACTATAGACTCCTGTCCAGTATCTAATCCCGAGATATCGTGGGATCGCCTAGATACACACAGGTTCTCTACGGAGCACCATAACGAACCACTTAGTTTACGGCTATGACACGAGGGAACTAAGCACCCATCAGTTTCAGTTTATGGGGACCTGAGTACCTACGCAGCGCACGTTTCCGAACTTACACCGAGGGCAACTCGTGCCACGTACACGTCATCCCGGTACATCTAGGTAATCTTCTAAAAATATAACCGTAGCTCAACTACGAAAAAAACATTTCACAGATACACATTATACATGTATATGGATCCATCCATCAACATGGAGTTCAAACAAAATATTTTCAAAATGTTTTTCACCGTTTTCAACAAAACGTTTCCAAAACCTGATACTCAACCCTGAAGGCAAGCTCCAAACCTCCAAAACACCAAGTGTTGAGATTTCTATCAAACCTATTATTTTCCAACAAAAATCATCGTTTCCAAGAAAACGCTTTAAAAACCATACTACCACATGTCATATAATGTACTAAACCAAGAAAAGCGAAAAATATGCTTTTTACCCGAAAAACCAAGGTTTAAACATAGATATGAAATTTCATGCATTTTTTACCCGGTGAAAATACATATAATTACATATAACTACCTTACACAACAGTAGGGTCTAGAATCCTACCTCGTTGGGTCAAAACCCGACGCCTCAAAAATCGAACCTCGACGAAATGGAATTCTGTCCTGATATATACGAAGCCCCCGGCACCAACATCAAGGATCCGCTGTCCGAACGCTGAAAACCAAGCCCCGGGCCCATCAAAACCTAGAGAGAAGGCAGAGGTTTCGGGAGAGAGAAACCAGATCTAAAATCAAAAATATCTTCCAAGGCTTGATATTTATAGAAAAACATCATATCACACAGGTCAGTCGACTGACCCCACGGTCCAATCGACTGAAAAAGCTTCTGGAAAACCAAAACCTCGCACCGGCTGAAGTCTAATTGACTAGGCCCTCCTGGTCAGTCGACTGAACCACCAAAATCCCCACTTAATCGACTGAACTCACCCCTTCAGTCGGCTGAAATTCTTACTGGAATTTTCTCAAACTGTTTTCTGCTACAAAACAGGTTTTATAACCTAAACACTTGCCAAACAAACGTCTTTTGAACCCAAACAAGCATAAAACTCATACGCACATGCCATTATATTTCGAAGAAACAAAACCCCAACATACAGAGATTAAAGGTTAACTCAAACTCCATCAACACTTGAATTATTCTCAAAATAAACTGGGTCAGGGTCTCACAGGTCTCTTTTATCTTTTAGTTGTCTAAAGATTTCACAAAATGACTGCATAATAGCGACCCACTTAATCTTAATGTTTAAACTCCTTTTCTTTTGGTTCTGTTTGTTTGGCTTAAGAAAATGACTACCTATGTGGACCTTGTCTTTTCGTACGTACTAGTGTGCATTCACTTTGTTTTTTGTGCCAAAATTTTCTTAGAAAATGGCTACCTATGCGAACCTTGCTTTTTCCTTCGTACTTGTGTGAAGGCCGCCTATGAAAGCATAAACTAAAAAAAAAAGTTTGCAGTCTCTGGTTGAGGGGGAGTTAGCTTTTAAAGTGAATTAGGTCAAAGCTGGTTTGACTTTGTGCAATTCTTGATTTTTGATAAATAAATGTGACTTAGCCATTTTGATCCCATATAGGATTTGATCTTTGTGTCTGAAAATTTTTTAAGTCACACACACACACACACACGCACTGCTTCATATAGAATCTACTCTGATTGTGTTTGTTCATATATGAATATAATTTATCTTGAATTCTGTGTGTTTTTAATCAACTTGACTAGTTTTTGTGACTTTAAGTGAATGAAAAGATGCATGGGTCTAGTAATTATTCTATAATCTTCTTCCCTACTCAAAAAGATTTTTTTTAGTTTTTTTTGTGTATTTTTGTTTGTCAATTCGTGACAAAAAGGTGGAGATCATAGAGGAGTCGTAAGTTGTTTTGTAGAGTTTATTTTGAGGGGGAGTATGAATATATTTTTGTGAAAAGTTTTTGCTTGCTTGTTGCTTGTGTCGTGTCAATTTGTTTTGGATTAGTTGACTTGTTGGGTTTTGTCACAGAATTGCCAAAGAGGGAGATTGTTACGGATTTTTGGGGCTCGATTTATTTTGTCTTTAGTTTGACAAATCTATGATAAATGTTTATTCAAATTATTTATTTTATTCATTGATATTTTGACACTTGTCTTATTCGAGTTTGGTTTTAATATTGCAGAGCTACGCAAAAAGATCAGAAAACATCAAAAATAACTCACAAGGCAGACCGCTCGAGCGGTCTATCGAGCGGTCTATTGAATCTCTCGGTTTCTCAAGTCTCTGCAACAATCTACTGAGGAGCTGGCTTCACCACTCGAGCGGTGAATAGACCGCTCGAGCGGTTCTCGGCGAGACAGATTTTAAAGTGCAGCAGCAGCGAGGGTTTTGGTAGGCTCTTATAAATAGGCAGCTAGGGTTTCTTTGTTATGAGCCTTCTTATTTTATTTTGTTTATGAAAAATCTAGCCGCCACAAGTTTTGAAGATTATTCAATATACTCGCAAGCTAGTTTATATGCTCGCAAGCTAGTCTACAACAAATTTGATGATTCATTAGCTTCCGTTCATTCAAGCCAATCATCAAGTTAATCAAAACTTCAACAATCAGTTTGGATTCATGGAGCAGCTTGAGAGGAATCTCAAGTGTTGAAGTCTGGTAGAGGAGTCAGTCAGCATTGAAGTCCGGTGGTGGGTTCCAGCGGTAATCAAGCACAGGAGTTGGTGCACGTGGATTCGACAAAGATAGGCTTACTACCATTGGTTGTGGGTGCAACGTCGGGGTTGTAAAATTTCTTTGTAACTAACAATTTTATAGTGTTTGATTTTCTAGACCTGGTGTGGTCTCGTGGTTTTTACCCGATTTGAGTTTTTTCACATTAAAATCGTCATCTCATATATGATTGTGGTTGTTTTTATTTTCTGTTTAGGTGATTGATTAATTTAAGTTTTTTACAGTGTTTAACTTATTTAAAAAAATTAATTAGTGTAAATTAGTCGGAAAACGGGTTTTTTTAGACTTTTTAAACATATCAAATATTATAACTTAAAAACTAAATTTTTGTGAAAAGATTACTTTTTAGAGATGCCAAACAAGAACTTATTATCTAGCCCAAGTCCAATGCATAAAGCATTCTTATCAAACTCTCTAGATTTTTATCTAATTTTTAGCTAAAACAATCCTTTTCTATTAGCTACCTATCTTTTCAGTACACTCTCCAACAAAATTCTCAATTCTCTCTATTTTTTTTTAAAAAAAAAACTATATATTAGTATTTCTAGTTTAAGATTATTTCTTACTATCAAACACCACAGCACTCAACTATTAACTTTTTAATGTTTAATTATCCAAAATAATTAGTTACATTTGTTGAACCAAAAGTTGAATAACTAAAATAGCAAGTTTGATAGCTTATTTGATGGATTGCATTTTTCGTCGTTGACTCTCCATTTAGTTAAAAAATAAAGATAACTAATTTAATAAAGATGCTCTTCTATGTTGATTGTTTCACTTTCGATAATCGTATGACATGAGTAGATGTTAAATTTGAAGAATATCTTTCAAAAATCGTAATAATTGATTTATCAATCTAAAAAATTAAAAATTAAATCGAACTAATCCAACTACTTGTATCCAAAACTTGTGGTAGATCGAGTATTGTACCACAAAATGAAAAAGCTAAGTTACATTGTTTTAATATTAGCTCCTAAATCAATTTGAATTGCAAATCAATTGGACTTGTTGAGTGAAAAGGGTGTAAATAGAATAAAGAATAATGTACAGAAAATTTTAAGTGTAAAGAGCTTTAAAATTTTGAATACACCCTAGCCTCATAATAAATGATCTGTATCGATTATGGAACTAATTGACTTACTCAACATTAATCCATTATATAAACAAGTCCTAATGAATTTGCGAAGAGAATCTACGGAAACTCAAACCTCGCATACATCAACATTGCAGACTTACTTATACAAGCATAGTGTAAAAGAAGAGCATCCTTCAACTAACAACAAAATTCTAAATCACTTGTTTAGGGTTTCTGTAATACTCTGTATTTTTGCTAGCACTTTAAAATCCGAATAACTATAACGATTTCATACGTAACTCATAAACGCTACATCGCAAAGAAGAATATGTGAAATTAGTTAGGCCAAATTAAAGAAATGTCCAAATAAAGAAATGCCAAAATTAAAGAAAGATCCAAATCGAGAAAGGCCCAAACTAAAGAAAGCCCCAAATCAAGAAAAATCCAAACTAAAAAAAGACCGAGTTCCATAAGGCTCAAGTTTAATAAAGATCTAAGATCATTAAAGCTCCAAAAATAAATGAAAGACTAATATCTTTTATTTTATGTCCAAATTGTTCAAGCCCAAATTTCATTCTTTTAAAAGCCGGAATAACTAGGCTCAAATCTCTTTTTGGCTCAAATACAATTGTTTAACGAAATCTTTATTAAGTATATATAAAAATATAAAAAAATAACAAAAAAGATTGGGATGGGTCCCACCATCCCGAATGGGAGTGGTCATGGATCATCATTTTGAATACGTAATTATTATCTTTTTTAATATTTCGTACTTTCGTAATCACACTTTTAACCCTAACTCTCTTACTAAATGCACTATTTTTTTGTTGATCAAGGGATAGGGGAGCCGAGATTGGAATCTGAGTTGGTGAATAGGCCAAAGGACCCCTTAACCACTAGGATGGACGCCTTGCTCGTACTAAGTGCACTATTAGTTGTAGAATACTAAAATTAATGATTATTTCCAAATACTTAAATGTAAGGCTCGATTCTTTTTTAATTTTGTAATATTTTCTCGACATGTTATAAAATGCATATGGTTGTTATAAAATGGTTTATTTCTATATGATGTATGCATGTTGTGGCTTAAAAATGCATGATAGAATTAATCTCAGACCGTTTGGGCATTGTAGTGCAAAAGTTATGTTTTTTTGGGCATGACCGCTCGATCGGTCCTGAGACCAATCAATCGGTTTATCGGGATTAAGTGTGCACGGGACAGACCTTTCTCATTGGTTTTTTGTCCAAAGCTTCTAAAACAAATTTCTCTTCTTTCTTTCTAGAAGAAAAACTCAAATCCTAGACTTTTCTATAGATTTTTCCTTGCTCCGGGTGTAATTTTTAGCGTTGCGATAGTGGATCGTCAATATACTCGCCGAGAGCTTCACGTTCATTCGAGTGGAATCTCGTTTTGGTGACTTTAGTTTTTCACCGGTTGTTAAAGTTTCGAGTTTTTAACTCCATATGGTAGGACTCTAAACTATCTTCCTTTAAAAGGGTATTCCATGTGATTATATGCATCTTTACCATGTTTAAATGCTATAAATGTTTAATTTTAATATTAAACTTTGTTGGGTTGGTTCAAAAGCATGTTTTGATCTTGTAAGGTTTGTTACAAAGTTAGTGGATGCATGTATATATGGTGCTCATGAAAATGTGTTTTGAAAAATCAGAGAAAATTATGTGAATGTTGCAAAAACATGAATTTTGGCGTTGAAGCTAACCCTTGGGGTTGAGCATGAATTTTTAAAATATTTGGTCGAATTGAGGATAGCTTTGTGCAAAAATATTATTTTACCTCCATGATTTTGTATGGATTGGTTGTGTGCATCGAATCGAATTAACGGTTAAGCAGTGTGCCTTTAATGATTTTGTGAATGTACCGTAACAATGTGGTGAATATGAGCCTCAATTATTCATCGGTGAAAATTCAAAAATTTGCACAAATAGGTGTTTCGCTCCTTTCGGTTAATCCCCGTAAATGAAGTGGTTGCCCCAATAGGAGGTGGTTGTTGTTGTGGCAAGGTATAGAACTCGTCATTGCCTAGGGGGCCATTGGATGCCCCGGACTTAGGTCAATCGATGGGAGTCTATACTTACTACCATTGTCCCCAGTGCGACAATTTCGGTGTGAGATCCTAACCCGTTTTTCTTTTTTCGATATTTCGACGGGTTATTTATCGTTTTTGTTATAGCATATTTATATGCGTTTTATGCATGATTGGGCTTAGATATGCATATGGGGTTGGTTTCTAGGATCATTGGGCGTTGTGGTATGAATTTAAAAAAAAAAGAGATATTTTCGTGGCTTATAAATATCTAGCCTTAGATATTTTTCCATAGATTTTTCCTCTCTCTAGTTTTGAAACCAACCAAAACGTCTACCTTCTTTCTAGCTTTTGGTGGGCCCAGGGGCTTGGTTTTTGACGATTTGATAACTGATCCTTGCTATCGGCACCGAGAGCTACGCGTTCATCCAGACGAAATCTCATTTCGACGATGTTCGCTTTTTGAGGCGTCGAGTTTTTGACTCAATGAGGTAGGATCCTAGACTCTCATGTCATAAAAGGGTGTTACGTGTAATCGTATGTGTTTTTACTGTTTAAAAATGCATGAAAAGTTGGTTTACGTTTTGAAAAGTTGGATTTTTGTTCAAAATCATTTTTGGTTAATTTCGGTTAGATGAAATGGGTTTTGAGGGGTTTCTTTTGGTGTTTCTTTGTGATTTTGGGCTTGAGTATGTCCGAGGGTATCAAAACGGAGTTTAGATGCTTCGATTTTGGGGTTGGGGAGTTGATCCTATAGCTATGGTTTTGTTTCCGCCGTGGTCCAGTCGACTGGAGTGGGTGGTTCAATCGGCTGGGTCAACAGTGTGATGATCCAGTCGACTGGGGATGATGATCTAGTCGACTGACTTGGGTTTGGGTTTTTTTTTTTTTGTGTTTTTCTAGTAGCTTTTCAGTCCACTGAATTATGGGGTTCAGTCGACTGAATTCCTGTTGGGGATGTTTTGGTTGTTTTGAGAGGTCGTGTTGTGGCCTTGGAGATCTGTTGTTGTTTTGTTGTCGTCCTCGGGGGTGACGTGATTTTGTTTAATCGTGGTCTTCATGCATAGTTGGGTGCGGGACGTGTTTGGGCCCAAAGTTCTATTTTTAAAAAGGGAGTTTTGGGAAAAGATGGTATTTTATGAAAACGTTTGTGGAAATCGTATTGTGGGAGGTTTGGAGTTGGCCTTCAGGTTAGGTTTTGTTTTGTAGATTGTTGGTCGTCCAGGTGAGTGGACGTCGGGTTTTGTGGTATGTGACGTCGTGTCGGGTTGCGTGGCATGTGATATCGAGACAGGTGTGTGTTATGTGATGTCGTACTGGGGTGTGTGGCATGTGAGGTCGTGATGGGTTATGTGACGAATGGCGTCGTTATGTGAAACGTAGTGTTTGTACGTGGTTTTACGCATTAAAACTCTGGTTTTATTTACGTGCGTGTATGTGGAATGAGAGGGACGAATATGTGGTTTCGGGTTGCATGTGTTGCGTGGGTTGCGTGAGTTGCATGTGTTGCATGGGTTTACTATGGTTAACAGTGCATTTGATGGGGCTGTGGTCCTTCGGTGAAAGCCCAAAAAGATGGTTGTTCATGGTGGGACGAACGTTGGCTCTGGTCGACGATGTATTAGATGGGACTGCGATCCTTTGGTGAAAGTTTGAGAATGTATATTAGATGAAACTGTGGTCCTTCGGTGAAAGCCCGAGAAAGTACATTAGATGGGGCTGTGGTCCTTCAGTGAAAACCCGAGAAGATCCCTGTGTTGGGTGTGAATCATCGTGGATATCTGTGTTGCTTGTAGGGCTCGTGAGAGTCAATGTGTATATTTGTGGGCTTGTGAGAGTCGATGTGTATATTTATGTTGCTTGTGGGGCTCGTGAGAGTCGATATGTATATTTGTGTAGCATGCGGGACTCGTGAGAGTCGGGGCTCATCAGAGTCGGTAATTGCATGTGAAGCATTGTGGTATATATGTAAATGTATCAAACTATTTTCCTTTAAGGCTCGTGTGAATCAAAAAATCTTAGATCTTTTCGCATTACATTTGATCACGTAAAACTTATTTTTGAGGTTTGGGTGAGTCGTAACATACATATTACTCTGCTAGCATGTTTGGCTTTTATTTCTAGTTTGTCTAGTTTCTGCAGAGCTTTGGCTCACGGTGTGAGATTTGAAATATTTTTCGAGTGCATACAGTCACTCAGATTGATCGGGAGGAGCCAGTTGAGGCGGAAGACCTGTAGTCTTCTCTTTTTGTTTCGTATGGATCATGTATGTTTTACATGTTTTGGTTTTGAACCATGTATTGTAAGCCTGAGGGCAATATATTTAACCCATGTATGCTTTTTTATCTTGAGAGTGTAACATCGGGTTGGGTGTTGTTTATGGTGTTTCGGGTGACCCGGAGTTTAGGGCACGACAGTCGGTATGTGTAAATCATTGTGGTTGAGTAAATCCTTTTTGGTTTGAAAATCGTGTGGAGAACTAAGATGATTCTTGTGGTGTTTTCAAATTATGAGGCGCTGTTGGATTATGTGAGCACTCGTGATTTTGAAGGAAAATTATTTTGAAAGTTTGCGTGGTTAGTTGTTCACATAACTGGTAATTACATGATATACTTTTAATTCATGCTAGTCTGTTCCTACTGGACTTCGGCTCACGTTGTTGGATTTAAAATATTTCAGCTGAAAACGATCATGTGGCTTGATCTTATGGAGCCCCAGAGGTGGCAGGATATATAACTTATAGTTTTGTTATTCGGTAGTTTATATCGATTTGATGTTGGATCATGTAATCGTTATGCTACTTTTTATACTTAAAAGCTTATGTTTTGTAAGCCGTAAGGCCATGGTACCAATGCATGCATGTTTGTATGAGGATGAGAGGAACCATGGGTCGTTAGTTTTAGTTTCATCGTTGTATGAAAAGGTTTTTAGGTTGGTTGGTTTCGATGTTGTAACAAATGGTTTTCAGTTGGTTTATCGTTTAATCTCAACTTATACGCCTCGAGGGAGGTTTTGGATAAAGTTTTAGCACTTTTAAAAGTTATCCCTTTTTGTCTTGAATGTATTGAAAAAGCTAGAATATTTTCTAAGTGTTGGATTTCAAAGGTTTGGCTTTTGAAAAATGGTCCAAAGCCAAACCGCTCGACTGACTAACCGATCGATCGATCTGTCGAGCGGTCTTCTGCCTGCATCAGTTGTTTGACAGGCTTGAAGAAAACATTGTACTGTTAAAGACTGCTCAGTTGGTCTTTTGACCGATCGATCTGGGCATATTTTAGAAAATTTTGTGTTTTTGTTTTAAAAGCATAGCTCTCGGGACCTTGACCTTATTCTTTTGGGTTACTCTTTTACTTAAAATAAACCATCAGTAATGCGTTTTTCAAAGGGTTTCAATTCGTGTTCGGTAAGATTCTTTAACCTATTTGGGCTCGAGTGTTTTCGATGGAACTTGGTTTCACAACAATTTTTCGTGGGTGGTTCACGTGGCCCGAGTTTTAGGGCATAACACTGAAAGCACTTTAATTTTAATTCAATCACATTTAAAGATCCAATATTTCAAAACTTTTTAATAATTATAATTTTAACCCTAACTTTCTGACAATTACACTTTTAGCCTAAAGACACCAATTTCAAGATGGATTGCACATCTTATATGAGGACACTTTAATTGTCATTTAATTACACTTAAAATTCTTAAAACTCTTAATTTTGATAATTATACAAGAGTCTCTCAATTCTTTATATTTGCACACAAGTCCTTGAGATATTTTCTCACAAAATTTCTCTCAACATATGTGTGTGTATGTGTGTGTGTATACATATACACACACATATACATATATGTATGTATATAGTTTAAAAAAAAAAAAAAAAAGGGTTGGATCACTTTGAGAGGCCAAATCACCTTTTCGCATGTTGTTGCCGAAATATAATATAAACACGAGTGCATGTCCTGTAGATTGTTTGAACAAACAATCTAAATACCAGAATAGGAAGAATAGTGGCTGGAGATGAGATGAGTCCGCACTAAGTCGCTATTTTTAAGGTGTTTCGCGGCTTTACCTTCTCTGTGCAAATAGTTGTAGCCACACCGTCCTCAGGATAAAACAATCCAGAATTTCAGCCTCTGCCTCGATTTTCCCAGCACAGAGGATAATCTGAATACACCACACAATTAAACTCAATAGCTCACCGAATGAAATAAAGTTTGAGAGAGAGAGAGAGAGAAAGAGTTGTATTGTTTTCTGTTTATTCGAAGTAGAACAAGGGTCGAATTTATAGAACATGAAGAGGAATAAAGGGAATAGAGTTAGGGCTTGAATTACAGGATTAAATAGTCATTATCAATCAATACAGATTTTTAGTAGGCTCAAAAGAAAATGTTTCTTTTTATAATTCAGAAAATCTTTGACCCAATTTAAGCAAACAAAAAAAATGTTTATGGATTTTTCTAATTTGAAAATTTTTTTAAAATTATTTTCTACAAAAAGTTAATTTTTACTTGACAAGAAGCCCAAGCCCTGGCCCGGTGCGCGCGTCTTTTGACACATGCAGGATGTGACGGGTGATGCACGCACATTAATGGTTTTTCGACGAAATTAGAGCCCCCCAGGCCAAACCCAATTTCGAGTTGGGCCAAATTTGAATTGTGGCATGTGTGTGCGCCAGTACCTCTCTATGTCCATATTACTACCAATCCAATACAAGGTTAGCTCTTATAAGGAGAATATAGTTCTTCTTTCTAACCAATGTGGGACAAATAAAGCTAAGAAGATTTTTAAGAATACACTTTGAGCCCAACAATCCCCTACTTGTAATTTTTAGAAAACATGTTCTATGAGTAAGAAGATATGAATATATGCATAAGTAAATGTGTCTTTCGACTTGAACCCTAACGTAGTGAAGATGCTTCAGATGGAAAACAAAGTGACTTTGAGTCTTGAACTCTAGGTCTAAAAGCACAACACGCATAGCTCCTCTTATGTGGTGTTTCAAGCCAGTACATTATGGCCATGCACTTATATCTCAGTTTAATGAATGTTCTAGAGAATTTGCTCAAAATTCGTATAAAAAGTGACCTCACTTTCACATTTACATAGACAAGTTTATTAAGAGTACTCCTGTAATCCACTTCATTTGGAGCTATAGAACTCATTAAGAGTTACTATGTAACTCAACCTTTTTCACTTTAGGATATCATGTTTTTTAGGGATGGACTTAGAGTATAACTCTTTTAGCATGATTCATAACATATCACGATGTGACTTGTTTATTCCTTTGAACTTATTTATTGGAATCTTTAGTCCATAGGTTGGGTATCCATCAAAGGAGGCTCATTTCTTAATGGGCTTTAGCCCTATCCCCTTTGAGGTGTTCCACACATTTTCCCGTGCTAGTCCTTTCACTAAAGGATTAGCTAGGTTCTCATCAGTTCATACGTAATCTACTCTAACAGCACCAGTAGTGAGTAGCTCGCTCACCGTGTTGTGCTTACGACATATTTGTCGCCTCTTGCCGTTATAATAACGGTTCTAAACATTTGCAATAGCCGCAGTACTATCGCAGTAGATTAGTATGGTTGGTATCGATTTTTTCCACAAAGGGATATCAGACAGTAGGTTTCTCAACCATCTTGCATCTTCATTAGCAGCAGCTAGCGCTATCATCTCAGAATCCATAGCAAACTGTGCCGAGATAGGTTGTTTCTTGGATTTTCAACAAACTACACCCCCGACTATGTTGAAAGCTTAACCGCTGGTTGCCTTGAAGTTATCCGAAAGGGTGTTTCAATTGGCATCGTTGTATCCTTCTAGGACGGTGGGAAACCTCTGATAATGTAATCCTATGTTCATGGTTCTTTTCAGATGCTGCATGACCTTTTCAATAGCATACTAATGCTCTATACTAGGTTTACTAGTAAACCTGCATGGAATTTTCACAACCTAAGATATATCAGCTCTAGTACACTCAATAGCATGCCGAAGACTACCAATAATGCTAGCATACTCAAACTGTCTAATACTATCACCAATATTCTTAAATAACTTGATACTAGGATCGAAAAGAGTGGAGACAGGTTTACAATAAAAGTAGTTTATTTTCTCAAAATCTTTTAATGTAACGAGATTGATTAAGAGAAATTCCATATTCTCACCTAGTGATTTGAATTCTCAAAATTACATTAGCTTCTCCTAAGTTTCTCATGTTAAAACTCTAACTAAGTAGTGACTTAGATCCAATTGCAATTGATATATTAGAACCAAATATCAACAAGTCATTAACATACAGACAAATAATGACACATACATGATTCTCAAATTTGTAGTAAATACATTTATCATTTTTGTTGATTTTAAAACCATTTGATATCATTAAAGTATCAAATTTGTCATGCAATTGTTTAGGTGCGTCTTTTAAATCATATAGAGATTTATTCAATTTACACACTTTGTGTTCTTATCCATGGACAATGAACCTCTCGGGTTGGTCCATATAAATCTCTTATTTTAAGTCACCATTTAAAAAGGTTGTACATCCATTTGGTGGACAACCAAATTATGGATAACAACAATAGAAAATAAGACTTAGACGTAATCTTAGTCACTTGAGAATAAGTGTCAACGAAATCTATATTTTGCCAATAACCTTTAGCTACAAGTTTAGCTTTATATTTATCAACAAAGCCATCAAGTTTTAGTTTTCTTTTTAATACCCACTTATAGCCAATGGTCTTACAACCAAGAGGTAAGTCTGCTAGCTTTTAGGTTCTATTGGATTCTAGCGAATCCATGTAATCGTTAATGTCTTCTTGTCAAAGGTTAGAGTTTGAGGAAGATAAGGCTTCCTGAAGAGTGGTGGGGTCACCCTCTATAAAAAAGGCATAAAAATCAGGACCAAAGTCATTGGAGGTATGAACTCTCTTGCTCCTCAGTTCTATGTCATCATTTCTATAGTCTAAATTTCTAGGTTCCTCTAATCTTGGTAGGAAAATTCCAGAATTGGTGCCCCCACTATTTCTTGATTTAAAAGGAAAATCTTCTAAATAAAAGTCAGCATCACTTGATTCAATGATTACATTATTCTTTATATCAAAAAATTTATAAACTTTACTATTAATAGCATATCCAATAAAGGCACATTCATAAACTCTACTAGAAAGTTTTGACCTTTAGGGTAAGGTATACGAATATATGCTAGGCAGTCCCAAACTTTAAAAATAAGACATGTCGGGTTTCTTATTTATCATAATTCATAAGGTAAATTTTGAGACTTAGAATTAGGTATTCTACTTAATGCATAGCAAACAGTCAATAAAATTTCACCCTACCGATGTGTAGCAGTTCTTGAACTAATCATCATAGCTATGATGAGTTTAGTAAAAGTTCAATTTTTTTGTTTTGCCTTTCCATTCATTTTGAGTGAATAGGGAGTAGTAGTTTCATGAATAACTCCCGTACTTTTGTATAGTTCAAAAAATTCATTGCTGTCATATTCAGTTCCTCTATCACTACATAGCCTTTTAATCCTTCCATGGAATTAAGTTTCAATTTTATTTAGAAAATTCTTGAACATTCTAATGTCTCACTTTTGTATCTCATTAAATACACAAGGGTATAGTTTGAACAATTGTCAATAAAGGTAATAAAATATCTTTTTTCATTTCTAGTGAGAATTCCATCAAGTTCACAAATATTAGAATGTATTAAGTCTAGAAGTTTAGATTCTCGAAAAGTTGATTTATGTGATTTCTTAGTGATCTTAGCTTAACTACATGATTCACATTTTTTAAAATTATTTAAAGTAATATTATGAATAAAATCTAGAGTACTCATGTTTTTAATTAATTTCTTATTAACATGACAAAGTCTAGCATGCCAAATATTAACAGAACAAACAATATAAGTAGAAGAATTAGTTTTATTCATATCAATATTGAGTTTGAACATACCATCAGTAGTGTATCCCTTTCCCACAAACATTTCATTTTTAGTGATAGCATACTGATTGGCTCCTATAGTTTGAGTAAATCCGACTTTATTGAGGAGAAGGACTTCTTTCAGAGTGGCATTCCTTCCAGAAGTAAACTTCAGTTCCACTTCCCAAGTCCCAAGTACCTTAGTAGTGTAGGAATCTCCCAACAACACTTTCTTATTGTCCTCTTCAGAATAGCTCTTGAACAAGGAATGAACAAAGTAGACATAGCGAGAAACACCAGTGTCTATCCACTACCCTTTGGGTCCACTTATTGATCTCTGATATTATAGCCACAAGTGGCTCTTCGATCAATTGCGCCTGTGGAGCAGAACGCCTCTTGTTCGGGAAATTCTGGACCATATGCCTAGGCTAGTTACAATAGTAACACACGAATTGGACAAAATATGTGTTTTGGGTTTAACTTGAAGGGGGTTGTTTCTGGTTCTGATAGGGTTTCCTATTCTGATCCTTTCGATTCTAGTTTGGCTTCCCAATTTTTCCTTTTGGCTTTAGAGTAACCGAACTTTGGTTCCTTTTGTTTGAAACAAGATGAACCCCTTCTTTCAAATCTCGTTTTCAAGCCTCTTCCTCAATTCGGAGACGAACTATTAAGCTCTCTACAGAGAACTCTTTTGATTTGTGCAAGATTGCATTTTTAAAATCTTTCCAAGTAGGAGGAAGTTTATCAATGAGTACAGCAATCTGAAACTGTTCATCAATATTCATGCCATCAGACATAATTTCATGTGCAATTTTTTGAAAACCATGAGACTAGGCTACCACAAATTTATTGTCATCCATTTGAAATTTAAGATAATGACTAATAACATATTTTTTAAACCCAGCTTCCTCAGTGTCATATTTTTTTCTGAAGTGCATCACTTATATTTTTTGCCGTGTCAAAAGAGGAATAATAGTCATAATGGTCATCGGCCAATGCATTTAAAATGAAGTTTTTGCATTGGAAATCATGTCCCGACCATTTTGAAATCTCATTTTGATTTTCGGTTGTGAGTGGATCAACAGCAATGGGTTTTGTAGAATGACAATAAGGGGCAAGCTTTTGTATAGTAAGATAAAAGAACATCTTTTATTTTCAACATTTAAAGTGTAGTCATTCAAACTTGAAGGGGTTGTTTACAGTGTGCTTGATTTTAGGTTTCCTAGCAAAATACGTCTTAAAATTATTGTTGCCGAAACACAAAATAAACAAGAACACGTTACCTGCATATTGTTTGAACAAACAATCTAAATGCCAAAATATGAAGAATTGTGGCTGAAGATGGGATAAGTCGCAGACTAGGTTGCAATCTTTAAAACTTTTTGAAGATTTACTCTCTCTGTGTAAGTAGTTACAGCCACGCCGTCCTCATGATAAAATAGCCTAAAATCTCAGCCTTTGTCTCAACTTTTCCAGTATGAAGGAAATTTGAAATACACCACACAATTGAACTCAATGGCTTCACATAACGAAATAATGTTTTTGAGAGAGAGAGAGAAAGAGAAAGAGAGAGAGAGAGAGAGAGAGAGAGAGAGAGAGAGAGAGAGAGCTGTATTATTTTTTGTTTCTTCAAAATAGAAAGAAGGTCAAATATATAAAACAGGAAGAGGAATAAAGGGAGTAAAGTTAGGGCTTGAATTAAGGGATTAAATAGCCATTATCAATCGATACAGATTTTCGGTAGGTTAAAAAAAAATGTTTCTTTTTATGAATTTTTCTAAATTGAAAACTCTTTTAAAAGTATATTTTTGCTAAAAATTAGTTTTTACTTGACAAGAAGTTCATGCCCACACCCAACCTAGGCCCGACCCTATGTGTGTCTTTTGACACACACAAGTTGCGCTGGTAATACATGCACATTAAGAATTTTTCGGCAAAATCAGAGCCCTTCTAAGCCAAACCTAATTCCGAGTTGGGACAAGTTTGGTTGGTCGCTTGTGTGTGCGCTAAAAGACCTCTAGTTCCACATTACTGCCAACTTAATACAAGGTTGGCTTTTATAAAGAGAAGAGAGTCCTCCTTTTTGACCAATGTGGGACAAATAAAGCCAAGATTTTTAAGAATACACTTGGAACCCAACATCCCCTAAGATAAAAAAAAAACGCTAAACACACTTTTATTTGAGGAATTGTCATATTTATTTTATTCTCACACACACACACACACACACACACACACACATATATGGAAAAGATCAAATATGAGCTTTTATCTAAAATTAAGAAAAGATTAAATCACACCTCTTAAGTTGTCTTGTTTACAATATATACTAATTAGTACTCAAGTGACAAGTCTATCCCAAGGACTCTTATAGTGGCCGATGGAGTTGGCCTAAGTTGTAATAGTTGAATTGAAATAATTAAGCCTAAATCCAATTAGCCCAAGTGAGTTAATAAGGGTGACAAGGTTTTCACTAAGCATTATAATCTTTGCACACACTGTAGAGTTCGCACACTATGCACAACTTACATATTCTGCACACTAAAATTGTGCGCCTTCTTTATTTTTAGTGTTTATGCTTGTTTGTTCAAGTATTTAAATTCGGTTTGGCCCGGCCCACCATGCACTCGGTCTAGTTTGGGAGCAGCCTAAGCCCGAAGAACTCCTACTAAATTTCGGGCCGAGTTGGATCAGTGTGGACTTTTACTGAAAGGGGAGACTCGGGCCCAGTCCCAGCCCCAAGAGTGTACGAACGAGAGCTCAGGCCTAGGTCTCAAGGGAGGGTTACAGGCCTAAGCTAGACTTTTTCAATTTATTTTTAAAAAATATTTTTTATTATTTTAGAAAATTGCTTCTTATATACTATGTCTATGTGTTTTTTATTTATATTAGTTTATAAACTAACTTATAATAATAATTATTTTTTAATTACTTCTATATATAATAATTTTAAATACAATGGTATATAATTTAATAAATAATAGTTTATTGTAAGTTTACATATAAACTCACATATAATTTAAAATACAATGGTATTTATTATTTAATAAATAATGGTTTATTATACTTTAATTTTTATAAACTAAATTATATTTTAATAAACAATAAATTATTATTACTTTGTATCTATAAACTAACTTATAATTTAAATAATGATCTTTATTATATTTATTTTAGTTTATAAATATAAACTTCTAATGATCATTATTTTTTTACTATTATTTACTTTTTATACATTTTATCTCTTATATATAATAAAATATAAAAAAACAATAGGGTTGAATCTCGGGTTGGGGTTCGGGCCAAGCTTGGGTCAGCCCATAGGCTCCAAGGAAGA
>JAUMHN010303425.1:0-18522 GCA_032360265.1 Heliamphora ciliata
CACTTTGGCGTAGACTTATCTACAGAGAAGATGGTTCCATTCTCAAAACATGATTTGTATGGTGCTTTGACACTGAAGCATATGCAAATCTCGAAAGTTGACGGAGTCTAGACCACCAGACGTGGAACACCATCTGTCTCTCACCCTCAGTCTGCATCTCGTGAATTCTCTCCTATTCATGTTGCTTTTGATTCTCCTACTCCACCATCCACTAGGACAGACACTCTAGGTCCTTCTCAAGCTCCTCCTCCTCCTACACATGTTCATGCTCCATCTGCTCCTCTTGCCTCTTCATCTATTCCTCTTATTGTTGATCTTTTTTAGGTTGTCTCCTTGATCAAAGGCCTATCGTCTTCCCTGTCTACCTTCTAAGACAAGGTCGATCAAGACCTGTTTGATCTCAACAGAACGGTCTCCACCTTATTTGAAAAAGTCAAGCATTTAGATAAAACAAACCGTGGCCTTCGGCGTGACATTGAAAATGCAACAGACGCTGGGAGGGCACTTTGCAAGACAATAGATGACAGCATCGTCTACATAGTCAACTGCAACAAGGCCATCCTCCAGCAGGTAAGAAAAGAATATGATCAGGAAATTATCACAGCCGTGCATGCCAACTCCAGAATGGTAGAGGAACATCTTCAATGAATTTGCGAAGCCTGGAGCAAGCAGTTCAAGGCCAAGGAAACCAAAGAAGAGAAAGATGGCAGATCTTACCTTGGCTGCGACTTTTGAAGCCATGCAGTAGCAGAATCCAAAATTGAACGAGCTCAACTTCCAAGGAACGAGCCTCTGAGAGAAAACAGAAGGCTAAAAAGAAGAAGAAATGCAAAAAATTCATGGATGATCAATAGCTTCAACCCTTTGATGATTCCACAAGGGGAGAAGACAGAGTAAGAAGAAGAAGGGGAGAAGAAATAAAAACATTAGCAAGCACTCATTCAGTAGTTTTTGTTTTAGAATGAGAAGATGTAACCTTTAACATACATTTTCTATTGTTGTTGTTTATGGGGATTGAATGGTTTGGTTGAATAGTTTGAACTCCTATTTTTTTTTATACTTATGGATGCATATTTGTGTATGTTAAATTCCTTTTGATAGCTTATCTATATGTATGAATATTTGAATTTTGGAAAAATCACTTTGCACATAATTGTTATGAAGCACAAATCTTTAATAAACTCATAATGCTTCTAAGTTTATATTGCAAATCATCTTTAAAATGCATACTATAATGTTGATTTAATGCCTAGCCTTTGTGATTGCAAATCTTGTTTAAGGCATATTGATAAAGGAAGAACCCTTATTAAAAAAGCTTTTTAAATATTTTTTAGAAAATGTTGAAATTGTTGTAATCCTCAAAAAAAGGGAGATTGTTAGCCTAAGGGCTTTTTAAATTGATTTTGATGATTTTCATAATTTATTTTTCTAAAAATAAATAGATTTAAAAGGATAATATTTATATATTTCAAAAAGAAAGTGTTGACATATATTGAACAAATGAGTTGACACCTTTAGCCAAAAGAAATGACTTACCTCTCAAGAGGATTAAAACACCTAAGTATTCTTGAGAATATTTGGTGTTGAACCCAATTGATAATTAAGTCAAAACTTTAAGGCAAAGTATACTTGAAGATATCAAGTGTGTCAACACCTTTGAACAAATGGTTTGACACCATAACTTGTCGTTGAAGTTGTTTTCAGGTATTAAAAGTTATTGTTGACACAAATGAATTTTGTGTCAACACAAAAGAGCCGAAGCTCTCTAGACTCAAAATGAGTCGACACAAAAGTGGTTCTTCATTTTTGTTATCCAGAACTTTGAGTCGACACAAATTCTAAAAGAGTAAACATAAAAGTACAGATGCCACCTGCAAAATTTTATGTGTCGACACAAAATTGAAGATGAGTCGACACAAATATCCCGAGATTTCCTGTAGAATTTTAGTGTCGACATCAAGAAGATTTGAGTCGACACAATTTGTCCTCTCCAGGATGCTAAAATTCAAATGAGTTGACGTAATATCCATTTGTGTCAACATCGTTGTGTTGGTGAGGAAGATTGCATAAATTGTGTCGGCACCTCAAACGAATTGAGTCGACCCAATCACTTGAAGATCCTTGCTCTAGACATTTTGTGTCGACCCTAAACAATTTGTGTCGACACTTGCAACGGAAATTTAAATTCGCGGCAGACTTCAATGGTTGGATTTTTGGCATTTAATGGTCTCACTTACCTTCAACGGTCATGAATGCTCAAGAGCTTATATAAGAAGTTACTACTCAGCATTTAATCTCTCTGGAGACTTACAATCACTGTTCTATTGCTTGATTCAAACTCAAAATTTTCAAACTTTCATTTATTGCTGAACTCCAGCTTTTGTACCTCATCTCTCCTTACCTCTTCATTTATTGCTAATCAATTTCTGTAAAGAGAGAGTGATTCTCATCTAAATACTTCATTTATTCTATTCAAGGGTGAGTCACCTTTGTCCTTTGAGGGAGTGAGTAAATCTCATCAAAAAAGATCTCAAGAGTGATTAGAAGAAAATAGAGAATTATTTTCATAGGATCATCTTGCTGCTGTTGTAAGGCTTTTGAATGTGCCCGTAAATATTCGTATCCTTGTGGATATTCTCAAGCGAAGTCTTGAGGTTGGGTGGCTTGGAATGCGCCCGTGAAGCATTCTACATACTGAAAATTCTCAAGGGCAGACTTGAGGAGTGGATGTCTGCTTGGAAGAAGGTGAACCACTATAAATCCTTGGTGTCTGGTTCATTCTCTCTATCCCTACCCTTTTTAATATTTGCATTGCATTAATCTTTGATTATCTTGTTATATTTCTTTGCCATATTAAAAGATTTTCGAAAAGATTTTAAAAATTATTATTAATTTTTTAAGACCCAATTCACCCTCCTCTTGGGTTGTCAGAACTAACAGATACCAATGCACGAATGAGTCAACACCTCAGCACCTTGACAGGATTCAACTTGTGTCGATACCAATACGCATTTGAGTCAACACCAAGTGATCCTCTGTATTCCAGGCTCTAGGTTCTAAGTGTCGATACCAAAGAAAACATGAGTCAACAACTAAATGCCATCTGGGAAATTCAAAATGTGTCGACACCAGAACGACATGAGTCGACATAAAGACTTCAAGTCATTCCCCAGACACTAACCCAAATGTGCCGACATCAAAGAACACATGAGTCGACACAAAGGCACCATTCGAAAACAAGCAGTTAGGGTCAACACCAAAGTAAAGAAGTGTCGATACCGAAACTTCAATAGCCAAGTCCGATTGAAAGGGTCGACACCAAAGTGAAAAAAGTGTCGACACTATTTTTCCAATAGCTAAAGTCTCTCATTTGAGTCGACACCAATGAACACATGAGTTGACACCATGAGCATACCATAAAGCATTGAGCCGGTACTAATTCTGATATGAGTCGACACCAAAGTCCCAACTGAAAAATTAAAGTAATGCAAGGGTCGACACCAACAGTTCCATGAGTCAACACCACTGTATGGATAAGAAAAATACAAAAATAAGGTCGACACCAACGAAGCACTGAGTCAACACATTTACCCAAGAACTAAGGCCATGACTAGATTGTGTTGACACCAAAGGGATTTGTGTCGGCACCTGCGACAGATTTCAAAAAGGACGTTGGTTTGAACGGTAACATTTTTAGAGCATTTATTGCCTCCACCAACAACCCAATGGTCATTTACTTCAGTAGGTTATATAAGGAGTAAATTTCAAAACTTCAAACTTCTGGACAATATTCTATTGATTGCATTGAAAGCTCAAAATCTTCATTAAAGCATTTACTGCTACATTTACTCTTTCAACCAAATTCTGTCACTTCCTTGTACATTTATTATTATATCTTTGTATGAAGTAGTGTTTGTGAATCTTTGAATCAATCTCATTTATTGTAAAGGGTGAGTCGCCCTTGTGATCCTTTAAGCGAGTGAGCTAACTTCTTAAATAAGAGCTGAAGAGATTTTATAAAAACAGAGAATGTTTATAGAAACCTCTTCAGGCTGTAAAAGCTTTTGAATGTGCCTGTGAAGAATTCGATTTTAGTGTAAATTTTCAATGGGAGTCTTTGAGAGTGGACGTAGGCATAGAAGAAGCCGAACCACTATAAATCCTGGTGTTTGGTTCCACTTTCTCTATCTTACCACTTTAATTTCACTGTTGCTTATATCTCTACTATATTTGTTTTTGTGAAATTAAAAGGTTTTTGAAAAAAAAATTTTAATTGTTATTATTGTTTTAAAACCCAATTCATCCCTCTCTTAGGTTAACTAGGACTAACAACATATATATGTATCAGATCATATGTATGTAAATATAATTTAAATGGTTGGTGTATGTATTTATAGATACATATTCTATACATATGCTTTGAATGGAGACCAAAGCTTTTTTAAACGAAGCTTCAGGTCCCCATTCCCACCGAATTCAGCTCTCTCTCTCTCTCTCTCTCTCTCTCTCTCTCTCTCTCTCGGTTGGGTCTCACCATTGGAAACCAATTTCTTGCTTCTTTTTCTCTCTCATTTTGAAGACTTTGGGTTTAGAGTTTGACCAAGCCATAAGAAGGAAGATTGCTCTACTCGACAAAAGCTACGTATCCAAGCAAGCAAAATTTTGACTCGGCGAGCTCGAATTTTTCAAGCATGGTCGAGTTTCAAGTTTTTAATTCTCTGACGTAAGATTCTACACCATCTATGGATCTTTGTGATGAATGTGTAATTTGGTGTTTTTCTTTTCCATTAAAATGCCATGAGATTTGTTTGGAGTATGAAAAACCTAGTTTTGATGAAAGCATAAGAAGTGTTTTTGATAGATGAATGGATTTGGTTATATGATTGTGGATATTAAATTCAAAATAAGATTTGGATTTAGATGGAACTATTTAAATGTTGTGGATATAAATCCTTGAGATTGAGGTTATGCACACAAGGTTATGTTTTGAAAAATAAAATGGTCACTACAACAAAATGAGTCATTAATGACGATAATTGTCGCTAAATCTAGGTAATTCGTCGCTAATACATTTCATGACAAAAATGCGTGCTCTCCACTTTTGTCTATAAAGGGTCATCGCAGAAAGTATCTCGTGACGAAAATTTAGTTTCTCACTAAAAAAATTGACATTTTGCAACGAAAAAATCCTTAATTTCTAACCAAAAAAATGTCATTTGTGATGATTTGTTACAATATTAAGTGAAATAAATCATTGCAAATCATATTTTGTCATAAAAAGAGTGAATTGTTAACAAAAAAATTTCCTCACAAATGATATTTTATTACAAAAAAATAATAAATTATTTTGCATAGAGTGAATTGGTGACAAAATATTTAGCATCCTGATCTAGTTTAGGATCCGCACGTGTCTCGATAATCTTCTCACTACAATGAGGCAATGGAATATCGATGACATTTTTTCGTGGTGCTTTTTTCGTACTATTGGTATTTTCTCTCAGCTCTTTCAAAACATTTCTACTCTTGGACTTCTGGTGTTAGAGGAAAAACTGGCAAAATCTTTATTTTTGTAAACGATTATCTGAAAATAATTAACTGGACTGGCAAATGCCAAAACGGGCTTCAGATAAAAAATTTTGATGATGAACGATTAAAATAAAACCCGTGCATCCGAAGTGAATTTAGAATAATACCTTTTTACCGGTCGAATCTTCAACTATGATCTGAATCCAAGTTGAAGCTCCTGTCAGATCTTCTACTATATTCCCTTATACAATTCCTGAACGTAGTGTGGGCTACGGACTATCGAGAACTCGTACTAGTAGAACCTGGACAGCTTTAGTCTTAGAAGACAAGTTATGAAATTGGTTCAGCCTACTCGCATATTTGTAGGGCTACAGCAGGAATCTGGGGAGTAATTATGAGTAAAACTCCAGTGGAACACATACACGTATCAGTGGTTTCCGCAATTAAGCAAGCCTCATAGCGATATCTACAATTATAGAAAACTAGCAGCAGTTTCTGCAATTTTCATAAAATACTGAATTACAGTTCACACTACTAAAGAACTATAATTACACTCTGACCCATAATTTCAAGACCATATTGTATTGAGCTCCTGTTACTAAATGCTTACTATTTCTCCCCACGTTAAGATTCCAGATACCCACCAATTAAATTTAATTACTGATAATTTAATTTAATCGATATTTTGATATTCCTTAATCCCTTCCACTTAACTTATTTGACAACCGGATAATCAAATCTACTTGCAGAATTTGGCCTAGTTAAAACTTATAAGCTTCATTAAGGGAGTATGGTCAATTTCAATCTTTCGGGACATAGATTTCGTCAATAATTAATATTCACCATATAAATAATACCACTATCCAACTCACCAAAAAATAGACTCATATAAGATCGCACCATCTAATTAATCAAAACAACGAATATTAAATATACACAAATCAATAATTATTTCAGAATTAAGAGGATAAACACTATTCATAATAATCTTGGGGTGTATATAATCAGTATAAAATTAATTACTCCAATGTCCTATGAGACCCTGTTCCGTTTCAATTTTGAGTTATATATATGTTTGACGCGCGTTTTGGAATTTTTACTTTAGCATGTTTATATGCGTTTAGATGCATGATTGAGTTTATATATGCATGCGGAGTTAGTTTTCGGGGTTGTTGGGAGTTGTGATGCGAATTTCAAAAAATTTAAAAAAAAAAATATTTTAGAGGCCTATAAATATCTAGCATTAGATATTTTCAAAAGATATTTTTAAAACTTCTTGACTAAGTTTTCTCCTTTTTCTCTGTACCTTCTCTCTAACTTCTTGGGGTCCCGGGGCTTGGTTTTTGGCGATCCAGCCGCCGATTCTTGTTATTGGCACATATGCTTTCATCCGAAAGAAATTTCATTCCGGCAAAGCTTAGTTTTGCACGTGGATCGAGATATCGAGTTTTTAACTCACCGAGGTAGAATCCTAGACTGTATAGTTGTTAAAGGGTGTTATGTGTAATCTTATGCATCTTTACCGTTTAAAAATGCATGAAAGGTGATTTATGTTTAAATCGGATTTTTCGTTTAAAAACCATTTTTCATCGTTTTTGGTGGATAGAGGTGTGTTTCGAGAGTTTTTTTTCAAGGTTTTGGTGTTGGGTTTGGACGTGCGGATGTCTGAGGGTGTTAGATGGATGTTTGGAGGTTTGATTTGAGGTTTGGAGGCCGAAATAGTAGCTCAAAAACATTTTCTGGACAAGTCTGTCGACTGGATCTTGATGATCAGTCGACTAGATCATGTTTTTAGGAGATCAGTCGACTGAACCTCCCAGGTCAATCGACTGAAATTTCTACTTTTCCCGAGAGTTTTCAGTCGACTGGGGGCTAGGGTCCAGTTGACTGGGGTCCTGTGTGGGCATTTGGTGTTTGCTTTGGTGGTTTGGTGGTTCTTTCGGGAAGAAGGATGATTTGAAAAAGGAGTTTTTACAAAAACTTGAAAAATATGTTTTGTTTTGGAGGTTTGGAGCTAACCCTTGTGGTTAAGTCTCAACTTTGAACACATTTGATGGGAGTGGTTTTTTACATTCTAGTTGGTCTCCATGTTGATGGATTGGGTCTCTTTTATACATCTGTTGTATAACTATTTTACGTAATGATTTTTAAATATTTTGCATAGATATACCGTAACAGTGGGTATGATGAGTTGGGCTTCTATTGCTCCTTGGTGGAAGTCAAAAAATGTGCGCAGAGTGGGTTCGCTACGGTCCCTCAGGTTAATCCCCGTAAACGTGGTATTGGATACTTCGTCCATCGGTCGTGGAAATCCGTAAAGAGTTGGTTGCCTCCGTGAATGGCGTTATTGTTGTGACTCTATATAGAACTTGTCATTACCTAGCAGGCCTTCAGTAGTTTAGGACTAGGGTAATGGATAGGAGTTTATAGCTGTTACCTTTGTTTGTGTGGCAGAGTCAGTACATAGGATTTTATTTTTATCTTTTACTCCTCGATTGTGTGGGTTGAGTGGAGCATACTATTTTATTACTTCTTTCCCTCAACCGTGGCATGATATCTGTGAGGATGATATGCATGATTTTGTGGATTGAAAACTTGTGGTTTTGTGAGAAAAATCTTTTTGGCTCCTGTGGTTGAGTCTGCATGTATATGATTGCATATCATGTTTTGCAGCTCTATAGTCTGTTCCTATTGGTCTTTGGCTCACGGTGTGAAATTTTGTACAAACTTGTTTCAGGTGAGCAAGTCAGTTGACCTAGGTGCCCGTGGTGATTGAGGACTTGCTGTAATTTATCCTTGTTTTTGAGACATGTTGTATTACATGTGATGCCTATTTCAGAATGCGAGTTTTTGTACGCCTTGAGGCGATATACTTATTCATGTATGGAACTGCATGTTTACTGCTTATGAGAGATGAACTTTGCGGATCTTTATCCAACTGTTGTATATTTTGAGTTGATGATTTTCCAACTGCAAAACTTATTTTCTTAAATGGTGTTTGGTGGGCTTTCTCATGACCCTGGTGTTTGGGGCGTGACAACTTGGTATCAGATCTCTAGGTTCGAATACCTAATAGCCTTGGGAAGGAGGGTACATCACCTTGTGAGGATGTGCGTGTGCTTGATTGCATGTGTTTTAGCGTTTTGTAACATAAGCATGATAGCCTGTTTAGCATGATAGTTTATGGTGCGTACGTGGATATGGAAGTTGGACCTTAGGATTGATTAGTCTTGCCTTCGGGCGTTTGGGTTAACAAACTTGGGAGCCATGTTAGAGACACATTTCGCGGGCGTGATTTCTAACAAGGAATCTAAGTAGGTTATCCAAAGTGAAGTGTCATTCTTGTTAGTTCTCCTCGGTATGTGAGATGTGCTGACATGATCTTAAGTAGCTATGTGTTAGCATGCTTATGTGTATTATGTCCTTTACGTTAGCAATAACATGTTGTAGAGAAGCTAATCCTGTTATGTTGCTTTCGTATGAAGTTATATCCACGCGGGGAGGCCGAGGCCGTGGCCGTGGTTCTCGCCAAAGGGATGTTCCAATCCCATATATTGGGGATGCTAATGCTCCCCAAGGATCTGTTGACGGAGATCTGTTGCGTGAGATGGTAGGCTCCATTCGGCAACTGGCTGAGGCCTCTAGAGGGAGAGAGAGTGTACCTTAACCGAGGGCGATGATCGCAATGCGCAAGTTCTGACGTTTGGACCCTCCTACCTTTTTTGGGGATCCAAATCCCATGGTAGCCACCTAATAGTTGGAGCTAGTGACTAGGATCTTGGATACGCTTTAGATAGAGGAAGATAATTTAAGGATTACTTTTGTTGCCTTCCAACTGAGGGGGAGTTCTCATATGTGGTGGGAGTTTTCCAAGACTATAGTTGGAGGCACTTAGGAGGCGTTCACGAAGGTATTTCTGGAGAAATACTTTCTGATGACTTTGAGGGATCGCTACAGAGAGGACTTTCTTTTTTCTGACTCAAGGGACGATGACTGTAGTCGAGTATGAGGTCGAGTTTACTAGCCTATCCCGGTTTGCACAGGAGATTGTGCCTACTGATGAGTTTTGTGCGAAGCGGTTTGAGAGGGGTTTGAGGCCCGCTATCTGAGATAGAGTGGCGACATTCAGGATGTAGGTCTTTACAGAGTTAGTGGAGACCACCATGAAAGTGGAGAACACTCTGAACGAGACACGTAGGGACAGAGACAGTAGGAGTCAGCAGAACGGGGCACGTGCATAGTCCCGGGGATGCAAGGACAAGCGTCAATGGGCGTCTAGTCCGAGTTCATATCCAGTGGGGCCGTATCAGCCGCAGTCTTCAGCATCCTCGCCTCCTGTAGTCTCAATGGGAAGGTCGGAGCAGAGAGAGCTTATTTGTTACAAATGCAGACGACCAGGGCATCGTGCGGCAGAATGCCGGAGTCCAGCGCCTGTTCAGGCACAGGAGAGGGAGCCAATGACATGTTTTTAGTGTGGCCAGTCTGGGCACATCCGTAGGAACTACCCCATAGGAGGGAGTATGCAGAGTACAGCTGGAGCGTCAATTACTTACGAGAGATAAACTTTTGGGATCTTTATCCAACTGCTGTATATTTTGAGTTGACAGTTTTCCAACTTCAAACCTTATTTTCTTAAACGGTGTTTGATGGGCTTTCGCGTGACCCTGGTGTTTGGGGCGTAATATGTTCCGTTCAATACACACAAAGTGTACTAGCACAGAGAGTCGGTGTTGACACCCTAATTTAACCCCGCTTAATCTTAAGAGAATCCGATGATGAAAATGATTGAAATGATGCTTCAGTACAATCCTCGGGAAATGATCCAAGCACAATATTTGAACCCAATGATCAAAACCTTTAACCCAATGAAAACAACTTAAACCGCCATGTTAGAACCTTTGGGTCACCATGTTCATTATGACGACCTACATAAGAAACTCTTGGAAACCCTAGCCCAAGGCAACGACCGCCACATTGAACCACGGGGTTGCCAACTCTATAGTAGCGACCGCCAATAGAACCTCTTGAAAATTGTACTTTTTGTGGCAACCGCCATGTTCATACCCGGCGACCGCCAACTCCAAATGGCCTGACGTGTCCCAAAACATGTCAACATTTCATTGGTTGAAGAATTCTATAAATACCGTACCCCCTAGTACGTTTTCAAGACAAAATTCTAGAGAGAGACTATCAAAGCACCGAGCAAGTCCGAGCTCCGAAGCTAAAACCCTGCCAAAGTACTGAGAGCCGAACCTCTAACACCGATTGAAACCCTAACTTGGATTGGACCATCACTTGAGGATTGAACTGCTGCATCATTCTTTGACTCGGGATTCACTATGGATCCAGGTATTCTATTTGGATCCCCATTTTTTCTAACTCCATTTCCTCTCTTTTGGAATTGCTCGGTTAACTTTAATTTTAATATTGCATTCATAGTCAACTAAATTCATCATTTCCTTTATGAAGTTATAAGTGTAAGTTTATTGTAATGTGTATGGTTTGAATACTCCATATTAGTTCTTTAGTTGTAATTTTGTTTCCATTTCACACTTTCACTTTTAATCACTTTCTAAAAAGTTCATCAATTAGTGCTAACATAATTGGCAGTACGACTCACAATGTCGTTATTGTTATAATCAACGCATTAACATTCATATGGTTATAATTATCAATATTACACCCATATTTTATATTTCTTAGTTATATTGCTATGTAATAGTTGTTATTCTCATTTGTTAGTATGCTAGTCTAACTTTTCTTTAATAATAGTTCTTTTCCTTTTCTTTTCTTTTATTCACAAAATCTTGTAATGTTTCTTCTCATAGTATTCTTTTATTTTTCTTTTTCTTTTCTTTAACTCACCAAATTCTCTAGTTTAATTCCTTTTAATAACATTCTTTTTATTTTTCTCCTCTTTTATTTTATTAAAATTCACATCCTTCTTTAATCCTAGTCTAATTTCCTTTTGATAGTATCTCTCTCATTTTCTTTTATTTTTTTTATGATTAGCTTAATAGTTACTTTTCTTTTTGGTTAGAACTTAAAGCATGTTTAGATTAATTTGTTCAAAAATTATGTTAGAATAATTTAGGTTATTTTAGTAATCGAATGATAATGTTAGCAAATTCATGTTTATTCTTAACTTGGCTTTAGTGACATTTAGCATATTTTTGTTCTTTTATTTAAATCATGCTAATTGTGATGATGTCGCATGCGAGTTTTGCTTCATGTATCTTTTAGATAGAAATTTCTTATCATAGGACTTAAGAATTTTCTTTTTTTATTTGCTTTTTTTTGGCGTTCTATATACATATGCTATGTATTTTTATTATTTAATTTTAAATGTTCTTTTCTCACCTCTATTTTCTGTATTTACATGCATTTGAAAAATCTAATTAAGAACCAATGATAATTAGTAGAGGCCAACCTTACGGTTGGGCGAACGGAGTGTCTAACACCTTCCACAATTCATACCTTAGCCCCCAAACCCTCTTTCTCTGGTTAAACATTTTAAAGATAAGTAGTCATTTTTGTTTTTCTTGATTTTTCTCAAAAATCAAGTAGCGACTTTATTTTCAACAAAAAAGAGGTTTTCAAAATTTAGCTTTCAAGGTGTTAAAATATTTGTCAAATATTCTTTGAATTCTTTTATTTTTTACCAACAAAAAAACCTCAAAATCCCGGTGCCACAGTATTTTCTGGCGACTCCGCTGGGGACTAGTTTACCAAATCAATTAAGAGGGCTAAACTTGAAAATATCATTGGTTCTTCATAAGAATTTCTCATTTGCCTTCTCGCATATATGTGCATTTCTCTTCACCCCCTACCTAGTCGGCCCGATGGCCAGATCGTTTATCTGTTTCGGATATTGTTGGGAAGGCAGGCAAGCCTAATTGATTGCATGCTCTCATAGGTGTAGTAAAAGAGTTCAGGCGTACCATTTGACAATGTCCTGCACCACACTAGGCATGGGAGGTATATGCCCTGCTCTATTCAGAAGGTACCCTGATTATTGACCCAAAATCGGCCATTTTGCATATAGTAGCTTAGAACCCTTCATTAGGTACTGCTAACCCAATAGGATTATGTCTATTGTTAATTATATGTTTTGTTTGCGTTTGTTAGGATTGTTTATTCGGCTTAGGCTAGTTCATTTTCTGGGTTTGGCCCAAATTTTCTATTATCCCTTGTTGTTTATGTTAGTTTTTCCTTCAGATTTTTACTTCGATTTTGTTCTTCGCCTTGTTTGGTTTTCATGCCACAGTTTTCTTCTCGGGGTCAGGCCCATGTTTTGTTTTGAAGCCTCTAGGATAGTTTCTCTCTCTTTTGGGTTCTTCCTGAGTTGTTCGTTTTATCCTTCGTTTATGTTTTAGGCTCGCTTTCTTCGACCCGTGTGAGTTCTTCTTGTATTCCAACTGGAGTACTGCCCGTTTTCTCTTAGAATCCTAGTTCAAACTGGTCCCTTCAACCTAGCTCTGTTTTCTTATCGAAATGCTACTCGCTTCCTCATTTAGTTTCTTTAGATAAACCTTCCCTCTAGATTTTGGTTTATCTTCCTCTTAGCCATCATCCTAGTTTTTGGGTGTCTAATTGTTATGCTGCCAATATGGGTCCAACAGGGGCATTGCTTTAGTTTCAGTGGGTATCTGCTTATGGGTATCTAGGATGTTTGCTACCTGTCGTCAGCATTCTTTTCAGAGAAGTGTTTGATATTGGTTATTCTACTTTTAGGATTTAGGTTTTCTTTGGGTTTAGATCATTGAGCTAGGAAGATTACAGTCAACGCATGTCTAGGCTAGATCAGTGACAGGCAGACTCTACAGGATATTGGAATAGCCAGCTGAATCAACTAAAATGACATAGAATGAATTTAATCTGACAACCCTGATGAGGGCGATCACTGAAATATAGAGGGCTGTGGAGCAACAAACCCAAGCTCAAAATCAATGCCAAGCGTAGATTTGGGCAATTTAGGCCCATTTACCTGGCATAAATGGACAGCCAGAGAATATAAATGAGAATGGTGAAGATTTCTAGGATGATAACCAGGGACAAGACGCACTGCAAGTTGTTGTGCCACCTCGGATTCCCCGCCCGATTGTGGTAGAAGAGGAAAATACTACTAAGTCCAGGGAGTCCGTGTTGGAGGCAAAACTGCCAAGATCATTGTTTTTGAAAATGATTAATTGGTAAAAAATTAACTGGATGGGCAAACGCCGAAACGGGTTCCAGATAAAACTTTTGACGAAGAACGATCAAAATAAAATCTGTGCAACCAAAGTTAATTTAAAAGAATACTTCTTGTAGATCTCATCTTCAACTACGACTTGATTTCGAGTTGAAGCTCTAGTCAGATCTTCTACTATATTCTCTTACGCGATCCTCAAACGTAGTGTGGGCTACGATCCTCCAAGAACTCGTACCGGCAGAACCCCGATATATTTAAGTCTTGAAAAATAGAAATAATATCATAATAATATATGACATATCTGGACTATCAATTCTATCAATCTCAAACTGGTTCAGCCTACCCGCGTATATATAGGGCTATAGCAGGGACCTAAAGAGTAATTATGAGTAAGACTTCCAGTGGAACACAAATACCTACCAGTGGTTTCTGCAATTAAAGAAAGATGCATAGCGGTATCTGCAATTATGAAAAACGAGCAGCGATTTCTATATTTTTCATAAAATACTGAATTACAGTTCACACCACTAAAGAACTGTAATTGCACTCTAATCCATAATCTCAAGACTTTCTTGCATTGAGCTCCTGTTATTAAATGCTTACCATTTCTCCCTACGTTAAGATTTTCGATACCCGCCAATTAAATTTAATTACTAATAATTTAATTTAATCGGCATTTTGATATTTCTTAAGCCCTTTCACTTAACTTATTTGACCGCTGGATAATCAAATTCACCTGTAGGGTTTGGCCCGGTCAAAACTTATAACCCTCATTAAGGGAGTATCATCAATCCCGATCATTCGGGACGTGAATTCTGTCAATAATTAATATTTGTCATATAAATAATATCGCTATCTAACTCACCGGGAATACAGACCCATATAAGATCGCACCCTCTAATGAATCAAAACAACGAATATTAAATATATACAAATTAATAATTATTTCAGAACTAAGAGAATAAGCACTATTTATAATAACCTTGAGGTGTGAATTAATTTACATAGTGAGTAGTCAGTACTAAATTAATTACCGCAAATGTCCCGTTCAATACACACAAAGTGTACTGACACAGAGAGTCGGAACAATAAATGACGCTATTATCTGTTCCCCGTAACCAAGACAGGCCTGCTAAAACTTTGTGCCACAGTCGTACCGATGGTATGTCCATTTCCATCTAAACTGTGAACATAAAATTTATATTCTGCAAGAACCTAAAATCTAATCTTCTGTGTTTAAATCGTACTCTACACACCAGATTAAATACTATACAGAATATCGGACATCCATGCATAACATTAAAGAAATAATATACATACATTGCTCATAAAGATTCTCATAAAATAGAAAATTATTTTTATTCAAAAATAAAATTTAAATACTAAAAATATGGTTTTCAGTATACCAATCCTAACAGTCCGCACTGGCGGAGAAAGTCTTGAGGAAGGCAAAAGGAGTGGATAAATATATGCTGGACATAGGGGGACTTTGTTTATTTCCAGACACTAAGTTTCTGGAAAAATTTAAAATGCTTGAGATGGAGAAGTTTGAAGGAACTGGTGATCCTCGAATTCACTTGAGGATGTATGTCGGTACTCTCTCCCCCATGGGGATCGATGATCAGCTAAAGGCAAAACTTTTCTATCACTCTCTTTCGAGAGCTGGAAATGATTCGTCCGAAAAATCGAGAATTATTTGTTGATTTTTTGACGCGGTGGAAAGGAAAAGCGACCAAGATGACAAATCGACCGACCGAAAAGGAACAGGTGAGAATCTTGGTGAAAAATCTGTAATCCCCCGTAAAATGCTATTTGATCACACAACGGCTCTCAACTTTTGAGCAGTTGTTTGACACCGGGGTGCAAATTAAAGATGCGATTTAATCTAGAGATATTGAGAAAGCGGAGCCTAGTCAAAAATCGAGAAGGGCCTTCCCTCCTAACAATCAGAACTAGTCTGCTTCAACCAACCTTGTTTCTCGCTCGAACGAGGTTAACCTTTTGAATCCGTCTTCTTCCGTCCAACCTTAAAGCAGCAACCAACAGTCTAATAACAACCAGTAATCACAACAAAGGCTAAGGAGAGTCTTCACTCCCCTTAACATTTCATTATCCACAGCCCTAAATCGACTTATCAAGAAAAGGCTTATTAAGCTATTAGACCCCATGCCTGTACCTAATCCCCTACCTCTGCGGTACAATGCTTCTCAGTACTGCGCTTACCACCAGGGTCATGGGCATTTGACTGACAAGTGTATGAGGTTGCGTAAAGAGATTCAGGATCTCATTGATAACAAAGTTATTCCATTGCTATCTGCTGTTCCAAAGCTAAACGTCACAACCAATCCTCTACCAAATCATGCCAAGTAGGCTGGGGTAAACTGTACGTCTCTGGGGAAATCGAAAGATCCTAGCTAGTTCATCTGTTCAGCACAGTTGCCACGCCCATGCGTTTCAACTACTGAAGATCAGACAGCTTGTTCAATAATTATGGCTTCAAATGAGTGGGATATGATAAAGGAATGGAACGATGATGCTTGGGAGGGGTATCAAATGTCAATCCAAGCTAACCATTAAGAAGAGGAGGAACGTAAAGAGGAGGATGACTAGCCGTTGGACTACCCAGCACGGCCGTATGGGTTTGGCAATGTGCTCGATGGAATTACCCTTGCTCAACTTTTTGAAGAGCGGGTATATGTTGCACATCACCGTCAAGTGTTTAGAGAAGTGGGTTCTAGTAACGTTCATCGATAATGGTTCAGCACTGAATGTTTGCCCACTCAGAACTGTAGTCTGCCTGGGAATGAAATCAAACCATTTCACGCCCTGTAATAAAGGAGTTCAAGCTTATGATAATATAAGGAGGGATGTGCTGAGACTGGTATCATTCGTCATGTCAGTTAGGCCTCTAGAAACCTCGGTGGAGTTCCATGTGCTGGATGTCCTGGCATTCTTCAATTTGTTATTGGGGCAACCTTGGCTCTATAACCCTAAGGTGCAAGCTGTTCCCTCTACTCTTTACCAGAAACTAAAACTAATTAAGAACGGGGCAGTGCTGACCATCCATGGAGAAGATAGTATTTAACCCCCAAGAGGAGAGGGCTCGACCCTCTTTGGAGGTTCAGCATGGAGAAGGGAATGTGTCATTGAGTGGGTTCCAATTCAATGAAGCTCAGGCTGTTCAGATGTTATTGAAGGAAGAGGAGAACTACATTAACTGGCGAGCGATTACAATGATGAGGCGAATGTCTTACTTCCCACGCATGGGGCTAGAACGTAAGCAGCAAGGTATTCCAGAACCTATTCAGGTATTGCCAGCTTCACAACGCTTCGATCTTTGGTACAAGACGACGAAGGAAGATTTAAAAGGGCCGAAGGGGGGACGGAAGGGACAGAAGGCTAAATACTCAAGAACGCTCAACGGCTACTTTGTTAAGGAAGGAGAAGATTTCCCATACTGTGATTTTCTAGAGCCATGGATTGATGAAGAAACTAACCAGAAGCTACCATGATTGGAAATCTTCTTCAGTCATCAGCTGTCTAATACGGAGAAAGAGGAAGTTTTGAAAGGAGAAGAAGAAGAAGAGAAAAGTCAAGAGTAAGATTAGGACGACAAGTTGGACGGCATTGACATGATGGCATTATTCAGCGAAAAGATGGCTCAGATGCACATAGCTGATTAGGATTGTCTAATGTTGGGCTAAAATGCACCAGCAAATTACACCAAGCTCGTTGTGGATGTGTCTGCAAAGGATGTGATGAACTGGTCTATGGAGTCCTATAATTTGCATGTTGCATGTTCCAAGTCTGAGTCTGAGTCTGTAGTTGAGAGCACGCCTGTCTGTGCATCTCCTCATGTTTGTGCTTTTAAGTTTGTAATCTCATCTTCTTTCAATGAAATAAATGAGATTTCTGGTTACTCTGTTTTGTTTGATTTATTTCATATGCTTTTCGATGATTTTGAATTCGATGGAAATATCTCAGAAGAAATAAAATTTTTAATAAAAAGAGAAAAAAAATGCCCACTCAACCAATAATTAAAAAAACTATATCAATAAATCTGGGTAATAAAATTAATCTACAAATTGTACAAATTAGTTCTTCTTTATCCTTAATTGAACGTGAGTAATAAATAATTTTATTAAAAGAATTCAAAGATGTATTCGCATGGTCTTACGAGGATATACTTGGCATTGATCCTGACAATGTCCAACACCATATTCCTCTATACCCCGATGCTAAACCAGTCAAACAGATGTTGAGACAGATTCGGCCAGAATGGGCTCCAAAACTCAAGGAAGAGGTCACTAAGCATACCAACGCAGGATTCTTAATGGTAACCGAGTATCCGAAGTGGGATACCAATATTGTTCCAATTTTGAAGAAAGATGGACGCATCTGGGTCTACATGGATATTCGAGATCTTAACAAAGCCAGCCCGAAGGATGAATTTCCACTACCGCACATTGATGTCTTGGTAGACAGTATAGCAGGACATACTCTCTTTTCATTTATGGATGGCTTCTCTGGATATAACCAGATCCTAATGGACCCTGAAAATAGAGAAAAGACGACGTTCACTACACCCTAGGGCACTTATTGTTATCATATGATGTCGTTTGTGTTGGAGGCAATACTGTCAAGATCATTATTTTTGTAAAATAATTTTCGATAAAAAATTAACTGGACGGACAAACGCCGAAACGGGTTCCAGATTAAACTTTTGACGAAGAACGATCAAAATAAAACCCGTGCAACCAAATTTAATTTAGAAGAATACCTCTTGTAGATCTAATCTTCAACTA
>JAUMHN010303536.1:0-18519 GCA_032360265.1 Heliamphora ciliata
TGGTATGGCAGAGTCGGTACATAGGATCTCATTTATCTTGTCTCCTCAGTTGATTGTTGTCCCGAGTGGAGAATGTTGTTTTACTGCTTTCCCTTAACTGTGGCATGTAACTCTCAGGTATATATGCATAGTTTCAAGGATGAAAATGATAGTTTTCAGATGAAAAACTGGTGGTTTTTGTGAGAAAACCGTGTTGGATTTTGTGGTCGAGCTAACTCCTACCATGTGATTGTATATCCTGCTTTACAGCTTTATAGTCTGTTTCTATTGGGCTTCGGCTCACGTGGTGGGATTTTCTGAAAACTTTTCAGGTGGACGTGAGGAGATGACCTAGATGCTCGTTGAGACGGAAGAATAGATGTAGTTTCTCCTGTTTTGTACATGTACCTTTGACATGTGATGCCTGTTTCAGAAGGCGAGTTTTGTACGTCTTTTGGCGATATACTTATGCATGTATGAGAATGCATGTTTACAATTTTATGAGAGTTCAACTGTGAAAATTTTATCCAGATATTATATTTGATTTCCAACTGTAAAACCTATTTTCTTAAATGGGTGTTTTGGTGGGCTTTCACTTGACCCGGATGTTTGGGGCGTGACACCTAAATTCCAATGCCATAGTGGCCTAAGATTGACGGCTCGGTCAAATAGATGTTGTCCCTGAATTTTTAATATAACTCGCATCACGCATTGCTATGCAAGTTCTATCAAAGAGGGGCAACTATAGACACTCTAATTTGACCCTGCCAATCTTAGGTTAGTCTGGGTGTATTCGATGATGAAAACAAATGGAATGGAGCTTTTAAACGATCCTCGGAATGTGATCCAAGCTTAGTGTTTGAACCCAATGATCAAAACCTCCAAATCAGTGAACCTACATTATCCAAACCTTGAGCCGCCAACTTCAACCATGGGACCGCCACCATACATTATGGTGACCGTTTGAGAAACTTGTGGAAACCCTAGCTTGAAGTAGGTACCACCAACTTTAAATCATGGGGTAGCTAACTTCATTGTGGTGACCGCCATAAGAACCTCTTGGAAGCTTCATTTTTGTGGCGACTGCTAACTCCATACATGGCGACCGCTAACTCCAAAAACCCTGACGTGTCCCAAAATGTGACAGCATCTCATTGGTTGATGAATTCTATAAATACCGTACCTCTGGTACAATTTTGGGAGGATAATTATGAGGTTGAAGTTCTTGCGGGTCGAAAGGCGAGAGAATTCTGATAGCAGCACCCTGATAAAATACCAAGGAAGAACACTTACCGACACTAATACCCTACTAGATTCCTGACCCACCCTTCCATTGGAACACATCCCGGGGATTAGACATCGATCACCATTCCCTAACTTGAGGACTCATCCGGATTATATCTTAGGTACTTTGTTAGAACCCCAACATTTGTCTCTTCACTTTTCTTACTCGTATGAAGAGGTTGGGTTATAATTTGAGTATTAATTTCATACTTCACTTTTTATTTCATGTTTGATCATTAATTGAATTGAAAGCATGTTTTATCCTAAAAATTGTTTAATAATACTCTTACAGTAATCTTGATTAAATGCCATAGTCTTAATTAGGTTTTATTGCTTGACTATATTTCATTTCATGTTAAAAATCAAATCTTAATTTGTTTACTCTACCCGCATTACACATTCACATCTAGCATGTTAATCCACTAAAATAATGCTAACATATTTGACAATTGCGACTTACGGTGTCGTTATTATTATAATCAATGCACTTAGATTCATATGGTTGTAATTATCGATATTACATTCGTATTTCATATTCCTTAGTAAAAATGGCTATTATGTCACTATGTAACAGTCGTTATTTTCATTTGTTATGTTTTGTTATTTTAAATTCTTTTTAATAGTATTCATTTTATTTTTCTTTTCTTTATTTTGTTTAACATTAAAATCAACAAAATCTCTTAATTTTAGCTTAGTCTCTTTCTTTTCTTTTCTTTGTAGCATTTTTTTCACTTTTCCCTTATTTTGTCTGGTTTTCATATAAAACCTATAAAATTCCTAATAATAGTTAGGTTCTCTTCTTTTTCTTTTGTTATAATTCTAATCTTTCAGTTTTAGTTTAATAGCATTTTTTTTATCTTCCTTAAAAATATTTTAATTTTGGTTTAATTTTCTTTTGTAAAGTTTCTTTTGCTTCCTTTTCTTTTGATTAAGCCTTTGAGCATCAAAACCTATAGAGAAAATAATTTAGATTCATTTGTCTTAGTTATTAGTATAGAAAAAAATATAAAATTCTAGTTATTAGTTTTTATTAAGCTTTTAATATAGAAATCTCACATACCCTTTTTTATTTTAGTTTATCTTTTCTCTCTAGTAGAAGTTTCTTTATAATTTGTTTAAAATTATGATTAGTATACCTTTAGGTTATTCAATAATATACATCTTAGATATGATAATTGCGAAATATGCTTTGTTTATTTTTGTTTGAAATCATCATTAGGTTAATTTAGGATGTTTGATTAGTTGATAGCATTGTGTATACTTTTGACTAAAATTTTGGTTACCTTTTCTATTCGATACCATGTCATATTAGTTTAGATCATGCTAGTGATATTGTATGCGGTTTGCTCCAAGTATCCTTTAATTAGAAATTGCATGACGTAGATTTAGGATTTTTTCGTTTGTTACTTATTTTGTTTGGCGTTTTATATACATATGTTATGTATTTTTCATATTTTAATTTTGGAAGTTCTCTCTTTGCCCCATCTTCTATATTTGCATGCATTAGAGAAATCTAATTAAGAATCAATGATATTTAGTAGAGGTCAATCTCACGGTTGAGCGAACGGGATGCCTAACATCTTCCCCAATTCGTACCTTAACCCTCGAACCCTTGTTTTCTCTGGTTACCGTTTTAAAAATTAGTGGCTCATTTTGTTTTTCTTTGATTTTTTTTAAAACCAAGTGGCGACTTCATTTTCACAAAAAACAATTTTCAAAATTTTGTTTTCAAGATGTTAAAATATTTTTTAAATATTTCTTGAATTCTCTTATTTGTAACCAAAACCTAAATCCTGGCGCCACACACCCACTGATGTTTTTGAGAAAAATAAAAAATGTGTTCTTTTTGTGTCGGTCTATTGAATGGGTACTTATCCTTCGGGTCTCGTGTGATTCGGTGGTGATAACTACGCTTGGGTCTATAGAAGCCTTTCGAGTATTGGTACTTAATTAAATTAATACTTGAATAGATTGGAAAACCTTTGAAGGGTTAAAAACGTTGAGTATAGTTGAAATGAGAAAACCTTGGGTTGGTTGGGAAATGGTGTGGTGACATGCTAAACGGTTGAATTCAATAAGGTTATAGAACATTAAACTATGATTTTTAAATGAAAACCCGGTTATGTGACGGAGTTTGGTTTGAAAAAATGGAATCGATTTTGGAGAAACTTATGTGTTGGATTTCACATAACCATCCTCGCATATTATGCATATGTTTATTCTTAGTCTATTTCCTAAGTGTATCGGCTCATGTTGTATAACCCCTTTCAGGTGATAGCAAAAAAGGTGTTGGAGTAAGACGGATGGTCGCGGGACCCTTTTATGTAGTTTTGATAGAATTACATATTCATCGATAGCATCTTTTGATAAGTGAAATTATAAATATAATTCTCGTTTTGAACACTTGGATAAATGTATTTTAGGTTGGAGTAACCCGTGTTGTAAGACCCTAAAGCTATGAATTTATGATTTGTATGTATGTGAGGGCGTTGGGCTCATTTTGTGAGTTGAATCCCTTGGTTTTTTAATGAACCATCATGGTCTTGACAGGTTGAATTTCGAGTTTTTGGGTTGAAAGAGGTTATTCAATTATCAAGTATATGTTTTACTTCATAATTTTGCTTATTTAAAACTATATTCAAATGATAAGGAAAATGAGTGACTTTTCAACACTTAGAAAAATTTTCAAGATTTTGGGTTGTTGCTCTCGGGTACCTCACTGCTCGAGTGGTGGGGAGTCCGCTCGAGTGGACTCCGCTGGGTGGCACATTTTTTAAACTTGTCTTAATAAGGGGGTTTTGTTAGGCATCTTTTGGGCATCCTTTAGAGTATAAATGGACCATTTTTGGGAGTTGTTTGCAAAACAAATTAACGCTTTTTATCCTTATCTTTGATGAGAAAATTAAAAGTTTGGTTTCTTTTTACAAAGTATTTTTTTTACAAGTTCTTTGGGTTAGATTTATTAAATCAAATTCTTTTCTTCATAAAATCACACAGATTTATATTGTTATTGTTAGCCCAAAGGCATTTTAAATAGATTTTGATGATTTTAACAATTTATTTTCTAAATTAAATTAATTTTAAAAAATTATATTTAAATGTTTCCAAAAAGGTAGCATCGACACTTCATGACAAATGAGTGGACACCTTATGCCATTTATGCTGACACTTTACATCAAATGGGTTGACACTTAGTTGTCTTGAAAAGAACGTTTTGTGTCGACACCAATTGATAATTAAGTTGACACCTTAAGGCAAAGCACGCTTGAAATTCTCAAGTGTGTCGACACCATTGAAATACAGATTCAACACCTTAACATCTTTGCTTAAGAAGTTTCAAGAACACAAGTGAGTTGACACCAAATGAATTTGGGCCGACACCTCTAGTATTGGACCGATATTCAACTTGTGTCGACACTAACTCTCAATGAGTCGATACCAAGTGATCTTTTGGGTTTCAGTCTTCGGGTTCTAAGAGTCGACACCAAAGTCACATGAGTCGACACCTAGACACCCTCTGGGAAACTCAACGAGCCGACATCAAAGAGAAAAGGGTCGACACCTGGACTTCAAGTAATTTCCTGACTCCAACTTAAAAGAGTCGACACCACAGAGTTTTGTGTCGACAAAATGGTTCCTTTTAGAAACAAGGATTTTGGATCAACGCTAGAATGAAGAAGAGTCAACTCTAAAACTCCTGAGGCTAAGTCGAACTTCTAGGGTTGAAACCAATTCCAAGATGGGCCGACACCAAATTTCCAGTAGCTAAGTCACTCATTAGAGTCGACACCAACGAAGATTTGAGTCGACACCATGAGCAGACTATGAAGTCTTGAGTTGACACTAACTCTTATATGAGTCGACACCAGGGTCCCAACTAGAAAACTGAAAAAAGACATGGGTCGACACCAAATGATCTGAGTCGACACCACTGTGTGGGTGATAAAAATGCATAAATAAGGTTGACACCAATGAAGAACTGAGTCGACACGATTACGCAAAGAACCAAGCCCTAGATCTTTTGTGTTGACACCAAAGGACTTTGTGTCGACACCTGCGACGAAATTCAAATATTGCACTGGTTTCAAATGTAACTTTTCAGAGCATTAATTGCCTCTACTAAACCACCAATGGTCATTTACTTTAGTGGGCTATATAAGGAGTTAATTGTCAGAGTTTCAAATCTTTGGACACTATTCTATTGCTTGCATTGAAAGCTCATATTCTTTAAAGAAGCATTTACTGCTCATAACTCTTCCAGGCCATACTTTCACTCCCTTGCTCATTTATTTCTAATCATTGTAAGGAGTGTTAGTTGGTGAATCTCTAATTCAATCATATTTATTGTAAAAGAGGGTGAGTCACCCTTGATCCTTTAAGAGACCATTGATCCTTTAAGAAAGTGTGTGAGCTTCCTAAAGAAGAGCTCAAGAGAGTTTATAAAAATAGGAGATTATTTGTAGAAACTTCATGAGCCTATAAAGGCTTTTGAATGCACATGTTAAGCATTCGATTTTAGTGCAAATTCTAAAGAGGAGTCTTAAGGAGTGGACGTAGGTTTGGAAGAAACCGAAACAAATTGAACCACTATAAATCTCGGTGTCGGATTCAATTTTCTCTCTCTAACCTCTTTAATTTCCATGTTGATATTTTACCTGCTATATTTGTTTGTGAAATTAAAAAATTTTATAAAAAGTTTTATAAAAAGTTTTAAAAATAGTTATTATTATTTTTAAAACCCAATTCACCACTTTTTGGATTGCCTAAGACTAGCAATTGGTATTAGAGCAAGGACTCTTGCTTAGTGACTTAACAGTTAAATAGGATCCATGTCAACCAGCATTGGGCCAGTTCAACCTGAAGGTCAGTTCACCAATATGTTGGAGGCAAATTGCCAAGATCATTGATTTGTAAACAATTTTTCAAAAAAATAAATCTGGATGGACAATCGCCGAAACAGGCTCTAGATAAAACTTTTTTATGTCGAATGATCAAAATAAAACCCGTGCCACCACAGTTAATTTAGATAAATACCTTTTGGTCGATTCTTCAACTATGAATTTTGATTTCCTGAGTTGAGGCTCTGGTCAGACCTTCTACTGTATTCCTAATGCGATTCCCGAACGTAGTGTGGACTACGATCCTTCGAGAACTCGTACAGGCAGAACCTGGACAATCTTAGTCTTGAAAGACAACTTATGAATTTGGTTAAGTCTACCTGCATATTTATAGCGTTACAGCAAGGACCTATGGAGTAATTATGACTTAGACTATTAGTGTGATCTAGATATCTCCCAGCGATTTCTGTAATTATGAAAATTTTGCAGTAATTTTTGTAATTTTCATAAAATACTAAATTACAGTTCATAACTGTAACTGTACTCTTAACCATAATTTCAAGACCAATTTGCATTGAGCTCTTGTTATTAAATGCTTAACTCATCTTCCCACGTTAAGATTTTCAATACCCGTCAATTAAATTTAATTATTAATAATTTAATTTAATCAGCATCTTTAAAATTTCTTAAGCCTTTTCGCTTAACTTATTTGACCGCCAGATAATCAAATCCACCTGTAGGTTTTGGCCCGGTTAAAACTTATAAACTTTCTTAAGGGAGTATCGTCAATCCCGAATAATCGAGACTTGAATTCCGTCAATAATTAAAATTTACCATATAATTAATACCGCTATCCAACTCACTAGAACTATAGACCCATAAAAGATCACACCTTCTAATGAATCAAAATAACGAATATTAAATATACATAAATTAATAATTATTTCAGGATTAAAAGTATAAACACTCATAATAACTTTGGGGTGTGAATTAAGGTCATGTTCAATACACACAAAGTATACTAGAACAGCGAGTCAGAACAATAAACAACGCTATTATCTGTTCTCCATAACCAAAATAAGCTTTACTAAAACTCTGTACTACAGTCGTACCGATGGTTTATCTAATTTCGTCTAAACTGTGAATAATAATTTATATTCTGCAAGAACCTATAATCTGATCTTTTGTGTGCAAAAAGTACTCTACACACCAGATTAAATAACGTACAGAATACAGTACAACCATGCATAACATTAAAAAAATGATATTGCGTACATTGCTCAATAAGATTCTCATAAAATAAAAAATTAATTTTATTAAAATAAAATTAAATACTAAAACTAAATAAAATTTATAGTTTTTAGTATACAATCCTTACAATCTCCCACTTATACTCAAAATCATGCTGCCATACATTTGACTCCAATGCCCTCTACATAACTATCAAAAGTCTTAGCTAAAAGGCTCTTTGTAAAAGGATCTGCAAGATTGTCTCTTGAAACAATCTTGATTATAGCAACATCACCCCTCTATACAATTTCTCGTATTAGGTGATACTTACGCTTAAGTGTTTTCCTTTCTTATGGATTCTTGGTTCCTTCAAGTTTACAACCGCTCCGCTATTATCACAATAAAGTGTACTAGCCGATTGAACTGAAGGTACCACGTCTAGATCCAACAAAAAGTTCCTAAGCCAAACAACCTTCTTAGCTGCTACAAGAGCTACCAAGTACTCGGCCTCCATGGTGGAATCAGCAACACATGGCTGCTTGATACTCCTACAACTTATAGATCCACCTCCTAAGGTAAACACATATCCAGAGGTAGATTTACGAGAATCTTTGTTTGACTGAAAATTTGAGTCTTTGTACCCTAAAGGCACTAGACTGTCTACCTAGTAAACTAATATATAATCCCTAGTCCTTTTCAGGTACATGATTATATTCTTTACCGCAGTATCATGCTCCTGCCCTAGGTTAGACTAATATCTGATAACCATGCCAAGGGCAAAACAGTTGTCGAGTCTAGTGCAAAGCATATCATACATTAGACTTTCTACTGCCAAAGCATAAGGAACCGCCTTCATCTTCTCTATCTCATCAGGTGTCTTAGGACACTGATCCTTGGATAAAGTGATTCCATGCCTGAAAGGGAAAAACTCTTTCTTGAAATCCTGCATGCTAAAAATGAGCAAGAATATCATTGATATACTTTGCTTGTGATAAGCCCAACATCTTTTATTTTTGATCTCGCAAAAGTTTGATCCCAAAGATGTGACTAGCCTCTCCCAAGTACTTGATATCAAACTACCCAGATAACCATATTTTATTAAAGATAACATCCCCATATCATCTACATAAATTACTAAAAAGACTAACACGCTTCTGTCACGTTTCTTGTACACACAGGACTCATCTAGACTATGATCAAAATCATAAGATTTTATGAGTTGATCAAATCGAGTATTCCAAGACCTCAATGCTGCTTAAGTCCATAAATGGATCTCTTAAACTTGCACAACATGTGCTTCTAACCTTTTGCTCTGAAACCGTCTGGTTGTACCATATAGATACACTCGTCAAGACTTTCGTTAAGAAAAGCTATCTTGACATCCAATTGCCAAATTTTGTAATCGAAATGAGCAGCAATGGATAAGAGAATTCGGATAGATTTAAGCATGGATACCGACAAAAAAGTTTTCCCATAATCAATTCCTTTTTTCTGAGTGAACCCTTTTGCAACAAGCCTAGTTTTGAACGTTTTAACCTTTCTATCTGCTCCTCTCTTCCTCTTGTAGATGCACTTACATCGGATGGGTTTTTATCCCTTCAAGTGGTTCTACAAATTTTCAGTCCTGATTAGATACATAAATTCTATCTTTGAATTCATAGCTTTTTTCCAAAAATCTGCATCTTTTTTCTAAAGTGCTTCATTGTAGTTACAGAATTTGGTATTCAGTTCTACCGAGATCCTACCAAAAGACTCTCCCAAAAATATATACCAATCGGATTGATGAACAACCCTTCCATTACGACGAGGTACTACCTGTGTCTGTGTACTAGTAGTAACACGCTGTGCAGAATCTGATCCCTATACACCACTACTCACATGCTCTGTAATAGCCCAAACTCAAAGATAAGAATAGAAAAGAAAGAACATCTCAAAAGAAATGAAATCTCGAACATAAGTTTGGTAAGAAGAATCAGCCCGACCGTTTAACCTTTTCGAGCTCGAGACCCAGGATAGAGTGGGAACCATATAAGCATATATTGAAACCCTAATATTGAGGATAAAAATTTAAAATTATAGATCCAAGTCGTTTAAGACAAGAGTTAAGCTCGAAAAGTCAAGAAACGAATCTATGTGAAAATACCCGAATTTTCTCCTAGAATTAAATAAAGAAAATTATTTGATATATATATATATACACACTCAAGTGGCTAACCACCTAGGGAAGAGTGTCAAACTTGATGGCCAAGTTTCCTTAACCTAGGTTATGTAAAAAGTAACCAAGATTAAATAAACCTCACCATGGTTAGCAAAACTTCTCAAGGAAGTTTCCTACTTGACTTTTGTCTATAAAAAGAACCCAAAACCCACCTGTTCTTCCTCTAATATTCGGTCATAGTGAGGATAAGAGAGAGGGAGAGAAAAAGAAGAAGGAAGAAGAAGAAACATGAACATAGGAGGATCCATGGAGCATGAAAACTAAATCTAAAATTTTTCATCACCAAGAAACAACTTCTAACAAGGTAAGAAAGACTCTAACACATCTAGTTTTATACATATCAAACACCTCTTCCATTATTTCAAATACAAATCAAAGATCAAGAACCAAAAATGAATCGAAAAGGCGTCGTAGCACTACAAGAAATTACACTTTTAGAGACCAATTTTCGTGACCAACATTGAATTTGGTCGCGGAATACAAAGCAATTGGCGACCATATTCTCATTGGTCGCGGACTATACAACAATTGGCAACTGCAATTTTTTTGGTCACGAAAAATAACACAATTGGCGACCATTATTTCATTGGTCACGAAATATACCACAATCGGCGACCACAGTTTTGAATTTGGTCGCAAACAACACTCTTATTGAGACCAAATTTAAGTTTAGTCGCCAAAGGACTGGTACTGGTGAAAAAAATTAGGTGAGTACCTTTAGGCGACTACGGTTTAGTCGCAAAAAAACTGTTTAATTGGCGACCAAAAGACTTTGGTCGCTACAGCTCATTTTTGGCAACTAATTCTAGTTTTTGTCATCAAACATTTTGGCGCTAACGAAAGAAACACGGGAAAAAGTTTGACGCCTATGACTTTTTGCGACTAAACAAATGTTGGTCATACAAATGGTTCGGTGGCGACCATTTGACATTTGGTCGCCAAATGGTTTGGTGCCCAATTGCATAAAAGGCCTTTTGGCGACCAAACAATGTTCGTCGCTATTGCGCACTTTTGGCGACCAATTCTTGTTTTAGACACCAAAAGTTTTGGCACCAATTGAAAAAACGCAAGGAAAAAGTCTGGCAGTTATGGCTTTTAGCGACTCATAAAATGTTGGTGCGCAAAATGTTCAGTGGCGACCATATTTAAATTTGGTCGCCAAATGTTATGGTGCCAAACACATGAAAGGTCTTTTGGCAACGAAATTGTAGTCGCAAAAAATGTTCTAATTGGCGATTAAGTTATTAGTGGTGGCGGAAATCTTACCTTCGGCGACTAACAATGTGATTGGTCACTGAATACTTGGCAATAACAATTTTTTTCTTTGTGAAATGCATATAATTTGTTGATACAAATTGAATTAGTAGAAAGAATGAGTGTATGAACTATTCTGCAACAAAATATGTGTTATATGCATAACTTTTTAAATATTTTTATTTTTTATTGTGACGTTTTTTATTAATTTTTGAGAAATAATATTTTTCTTGATTTAAAAAAAAAATTACACTACTTTAATATTACCTAATGATTACACTTATTTAAAAATACCTCATCTTTTTAAAAAATTGTGATAAAAAATACAAGTAAAATTAGCAAAACTTTTTTAGTGTAAAATAAAATTAACTTATAAGAGTCGGGATTGATAATTTATTTAGATGGATGAAAAAATGAGTTTAAATTAATATTCTTACTGCAAAGATTACATATTACAAGATACCAGTTACATGATATATTTATGAAGTGACTCAAAATATTTCATTCGTAATAAAAAATATATTAAAAATAAGTTCTTAGCGACTAAAATATTTTGGTTGTCAAAAGTTTGTCAACTACCAGTGACCAATGGTTTTTTGTTACTTAAATATTACATTTTGCAACCTAATTGGTTAGTTGCTAAAGACACCTTTTGACGACTACAATATTTTGATTGTCTTTACCTTATATGCTTTTAGCAACCAAAATAATTAGTCGTTATTACTTTTGATGACCAAAAACATTTGGTCGCTTATATGCTTTTAGCAACCAAACTAATTAGCCGTTATTATTTTCGATGACCAAAAACAAATGGTCGCGGATGGTATAGCTAATGGCGACTAAAGCATTACTGGGGACCATAGTATTTCGTTGCGGAATGTATGTATAGGCGACTAATCATTTAGTCGTTGAAAGACATCTTTGACGACTAAAAAAACGTTGGTTGCTAAAACTTTTCGCGATCAGGTATTAGCGACTAAAATGGCGACTAAAAAAATTAGTTGCTAAATAGATAAGGCGACTAAATTGTAACTTTTGCTGACCAAAATTTTAGTCGTAAAAAGTGCACTTTCTTGTAGTGTGGTGATATTTTGGGGCTTTTTGGTATGGGTGTTGTGTTTTTGGAATTTGCATGAGGTTTTCTAAGGGATTCATGGCATGATAAGGATCTAGAGTTTGAGTATTTAAGAGTACAAATCATGTATGTAAAGGAAATGGATCAATTCTTGACACACATGATGCTAGGAGGTTTGAACTAAACATGCCTTGCAATTTGAGCTTTTCCACCTCTCTGTCTTGATTTTTGGAAGACCGTAACTAATTCTAGAAAAATAATAGAAGTGTGTTCTTTATGTCCAAAGCTAGATTTGGAAGTTTATTTTCATACAAAAGTGGTTTGAACAAGTTTGAGTGAGTATAACTCAAGATATTGCATTTTTACCAAGAGTTTAAATTCTGAATGGACTGCCCGTAAAATCCAAAATTACGATTAACTAATTATATGGTGCCACCTCCTCAAAAGCAACCAATTCATCCATGGGATAAAAATTGTTGCCATTAATATGCTTAGGCTTGTTGATACATTTCTGTTTGGCTTATTTACTTACTTATTTATTTATTTTTGTATATTTTGTTTTAGAAAAATTTTATTATTATCTAATTAAATTATTATATTTTTTTATTTATCATAGACACGAAATGAAAAATTAAAATTTTTGGACCAAAATATTATTAAAACTAAAATAAGCCAACAAACTTAATTTTATATTACTTTTTTTTCATCCTTAATGATTTTTCTTTATCTTTTAATCAAAAAGATTTGAGTCCTCTCGTTAAGTCAATACGAACAAGTATAAAATTACTACAAAAATTTTAAAATAAACAAAATAGAAAAATAAATGACACTTGTAAATGACACAAATATTCTACAATCTATTTAATAAAATAAATAACAAATATTTAACAAAAGTTTTTATAAAAATAAATGACATATGACGAATAAATAACACTTGATAGTAATGATTTAATTTATTATTTTTTTTATAATTTGTAAAACTAAATATTTTTTATTTTTTTATATATGAATCTCACAATAATTATATATATATATATATATATATATATATATATATATATATATATATATATATTAATCGAGTCTATACAATTCAGTTCTTAGGTTAGTTCGAGTTGATCTTTTATTAACTAGGTATGGAACCAAATCAATATTATGCCTTTTTTGGGATCCAAGATTAAACTAATTACTTGTAAAAACTAAATTAACCTAACCCATAAAAGTCGGAATAGTTTGGGATCCACAATTTTATTTAAAACATACAAATTGTGTACAATTATGTCACTGTATATCCCATTTGGTTTAAGTTTTTTATTTTTGTTTTTTGTTTTTACAGTAATTTTATACTTGTTCTTATCGTCCTAATAAGAGGAATCAAATCTTTTTGATTAAAAAATAAAAAAATTTATTAAAGACAAAAAAAATAATATAAAAATAAGTTTATTAATTTATTTTAGTTTTAATAATATTTTGGTCCAAAAAATTTAATTTTGCATTTCGTGTCTATGATAAATCAAAAATATAATAATTTAATTAGATAATAATAAAATCTAAAACAAAATATACAAGGGCCTAATTGACAACTAGCTTAAAAGCTAATTTTTTTACTTTTTTGCATTTTTAGTCAAAATGCTAAATTGGGTTTACAATAGGTTATTTGGTAACTTGGCTTTTAAGCTAGTTTTTTTTGAAAGTGGTTGTTTGGATAAAAAGTTAACTTTTGTTCAAAGTGGATAATTTTATCCTTCTATATATTTGATGTTAACACTTATATATGGTTGATAGTGGTAGTAAATAAGTTATGAATGAAAAGTATTATTGTATTTTAAAAGTGATGGAGGTTTAAATAGAATATTCTGGTAGTTTGTGTTTTGATTTAATTTTTTATCTTTTTACTTTTTTTTTATTTTTTTCCAAACAAACAATTTTAATTTTTTAATATTTTTAGCAAAAAAAAACTAAAAAATCAAAATTACCAATCAAGGCCTAAGTAAATAAGCCAAGTGGAAATTTATCAATAGAGCCTAAGCAAATCAATGGCAGCAACTTATATCCCATGGATGAGTTGGGTGCTTTTGACTAGGTGACATGATATAATTGGCTAATCATAATTTTGGGCTTTACGGGCCGTCCGTTCAAAATTTAATCTCTTCTACCAAGGTGTGTCGATTTCAATTCAGTTTAACACTGCAGACCTAAAACCCTAGTCTACAATGAGATCCGAGCTTTGGTCAAAACATAACAGTTGTACATAACATGTATGTGAGACCCGGACCCGCCTCTTTTTTAGATTTTTATGTAAATGTTGTGTTTTGCATATATTTGTTCAGTGTATGATTTATTTGCTTTGATGCATGTTTAAGTTTTTCTGAGCATGCGGGGTCGGTTCCCAGGGTTGTAGAGAGTTGCCGTGCGAATTTCAAAATGTCAAAAAAAAAAAATATTTTAGAAGCCTATAAATATCGGAACTTAGATATTTTCTAAAAAGATATTTTGAAAACTTAACTCCTAAGTTTCCTCTAAATTTTTCTCTGCCTTCTCTCTAACTTCTCAGGGGCCGGGGGCTTGGTTTTTTACGAACCATCTGCTGATCCTTAGTATCAGCATCGAGGGCTTCGCATCCATCCAGTCAGAATTTGATTCTAACGAATCTCAGATTTGCACGTAGTTCGAGACGTCAAATTTTTGACCCAACGAGGTAGGATTTCAGATTCTACTATTGTATGAGGGATATATATGTAATCTTATGTTGTTTCACCGTGTAAAAACGCATGAAAAGATAATTTGTGTTTTAGATCCAGTTTTGGGTTATAACCGTTTTTTAGCGTTCGGTTGGATGAAATCGAAAGAGGGATGTTCCTTTCGTGGTTTTATGATAGCCTTGAGCTCGGGTATGCTCCTAGGTATCAAAACGGGTATATTTTGGGCTTGATCTGAGATTTGAAAACCAAAATCGTAGCTCAAGAACATGATCTGGATTGGTTCAGTCGACTGAACCCTTGAGTTTAGTCGACTGGACCTGGGAGGTTAGTCGACTGAATTGTTTTCTATTTTGGTTCGCTTTTCCAGTGTGTTTTTCAGTCGACTAGAGGGTGAGTCCAGTCGACTGAACCTGGCTGTTTTGGAAAATGAGGTGTTTTGGTTCAAGCTTTTCGCGTGCGATATCTATTCGAGGTTTTTATGAGATTCTATGGTTTCAAAAAGGGTTACCGAAAGTTTTCAAAAAGATGGTTTGAAAACGAAGTTTTGGAAAAACGTGTTTGTTGAAGGTTTGGAGCTAACCTTTGGAGTTGAGTCTCAACTTCTAAAACGTTTTGATAAAAATATGTGTTTACATGTTTTGGTTTGATCTCCATGGTTCATGGATTGGATCACATATATATACATATGTTGTATATCTTCTTGTGGGTTGGTTTTGAAATGTTATCCATAGATGTACCGGGACAATGGGTTTGTGAGTGGGCTTCCATTGCTCCTTAGTGAAAGTCCAGAAACGTGTGCAGCGTAGGTACCTACATGCCTTCGGATTAGTCCCCGTAAACGAGGTGGTTGGGTGCTTAGTACATTCGGGCTGTGGTCCTGTAAACTAAGTGGTTATCAGGTGCTTAGTACCTTCGGGGGTAGTCCCATAAACTAAGTTTTACATTGTCGTAACTCCGTATAGAACTTGTCATTATCTAGATGACCTTCAGTGGTTTAGAACTAGGATAATGGGCAGGTGTCTATAGCGGTTACCTTGTCTGGTATGGCAGAGTCGGTATATAGGATCTCATTTATCTTGTCTCTTCGGTTAATTGTTGTCCCGAGTGGAGAATGTTGTTTTACTGCTTTTCCTTAACTGTGGCATGATAATTCTCAGGTTTATATGCATAGTTTCAAGGATGAAAATGATAGTTTCAAATGGAAAACTAATGGTTTTTGTGAGAAAACCATGTTGGCATTTATGGTCGAGCTAGCTCCCACCATATGATTGCATATCCTGCTTTACATCTTTATAGTCTGTTTTTATTGAGTTTTGGCTCACGTGGTGGGATTTTTTGAAAACTTTTTCAGGTGGACGTGAGGAGATGACCTAAATGCCCGTTGAGACAGAAGACTAGTCGTTGTTTCTCCTATTTATACATATGTCTCGACATGTGATGCCTGTTTTAGAAGGCGAGTTTTGTACATCTTTTGGCGATATACTTATTTATGTATGGGATTGCATGATTTACAGTTTTTATGAGAGTTGAACTGTGGGAATATTTATTCAAACGTTAGCTTTAATTTTTAGCTGTAAAACCTATTTTCTTAAATGGGTGTTTTGGTGGGCTTTCGCGTGACCCGAATGTTTGGAGCGTGACAACTTGGTATTAGAGCTCTGGGTTCGAATACCTATGAGCCATGGGAAAGAGGGTACATCACCTTGTGAGGATGTTTGTGTGCTTGATTGCATATGTTCAAGAGTTTTCTTACATAAGCATGATAGCCTGTTTAACTTGTGGTGTATACGTGGGTATGGAGATTGGACCTTAGGATTGATTAGTCTTACCTTTGGGCGTTTGGATTCACATACTTGGGAGCCATGTTAGAGACGCGTTTCGCGGACGTGATTTTTAGCAAGGAATCTAAGTAGGTTATTCAGACGGATGAGTCTTTCTTATCAGTTCTCCTCGGTATGTGAGATGTGATGACATGATATTACGTGGCTATGTGTTAGCAAGCTTATCTATCTTTTACGTTAGCAATAACATGTTGTATGGATTCTGATCCTGTTATGTTGCTTTCGTATAAACTTATGTCCACGAGGGGAGGACGAGGTCGTAGTTGAGGCCGTGGCTGTGGTTCTGGCCGAAGGGACGTTCCAGTCCTATATATTGGGAATGCTAATGCACCCTAAGGACCTGTTGCTGAGGGAGATCTGTTGCGTGAGATGGTCAGCTCCATCCAGCAACTGGCTGAGGCCACTAGGGGTAGGGAGAGTGTACCTGAGCCGAGGGCAACGGTTGCAATACCCGAGTTTTGCCGTCTAGACCCTCCTACCTTTTCTGGGAATCCCAATCCCACGGTTAGGAGGGAGTGCTCATATGTGGTGGAAGTTCGCCAGTATCCTTGACTCGCTTCAGATTGAGGAAGATGATTTGAGGGTCATATGTGCCGCCTTCCAGCTGTGAGGGAGTGCTCATATGTGGTAGAAGTTCGCCAAGACCACAGTGGCAAGCACTTGGGATACGTTCACGAAGGTATTTCTAGAGAAATATTTTCCAGCGACTCTGAGGGATTACTATAGAAAGGACTTCCTGTTTCTGACGTAGGGGACAATGAAAGTGCTTGAGTACGAGGCTGAGTTCACTAGCATATGTCGGTTTTCTCAGGAGATTATACCTACTGACGAGTTCTGTGCGAAGCGGTTCGAGAAGGGTTTAAGGCCCGCTATCCGAAACAGAGTGACAGCGTTCAGGATGCAGATCTTTACAGAGCTGGTGGAGATTGCTATGAAAGTGTAGGATACTCTGAACGAGACGCACAGAGGCAGGGATAGCATGGGTCAGTCAGATGGGGGACGCACACAGTTCCAAGGACGCTGGGACAAGCGTCGACGGACATCTGGTCCGAGTTCGCACCCAGTGGGGTCGTATCTACCACAGGCTTCTGCATCCACGCCTCCTGTAGCTTTAATGGGAAGGTCAGACCAGAGAGGGCCTCTTTGTCATAGATGTCAGCAGCCAGGACATTGTGCGGCTGAGTGCAAGAGTGCAGCGCCTGTTCAGGCACAGCCGCAGTCGCAGGCTCAGGGAAGTGGGCCAGTGATATGTTTTGAGTGTGGCCAGTCTAGGCATATCCGTAGGGACTGCCCCGGAGGAGGGAGTATACGGAGTACAGCAGGCGCATCAACTGTTCCGTCTGGCCAGGGACGACAGACGTATCAGCAGCCGAGAGCTCAGACGTCCAGATTTGCAGAGGGGGATGCATCAGTGCAGTCGGGTAGACACTCGGCAGTTCAGAGCCGCAGCGGACCGGCCAGAGTTTATGTTCTTGCGGATCCTAGTTCTTCCAGAGCACCGATCGTACCCGATGCAGCTGCTACCACCTCCGTGATCAGAGATACTCTTCTAGTCTTCAGATCATGGGCCAGTGTTCTTATCGACACTAGAGCATCACATTCATTTATATCTGCTGCTTTCGCATTTGCATTGGGATTGCAAATGGACTGGTTGGGTGGTACTATGTGTGTGGAGACCCTAGTGAGTGGGAGTGTGAAGTTGAGTCTGGTCTGTAGATCTTGCGTGTTGGAGGTCGTCGGTCGTTGTTTAGAGTTCGACCTTGTTATCCTAGATATGATCGCGTTTGATGTCATCCTAGGGATGGACTGGCTGACCACCTATCGTGCATTCATCGATTGCGATCGACGGAGGGTAATGATTTGTACCCCAGCGGGAGATTGCTTTTGTTTTGTGGGAGACCGGGAGGAGAGTTTGAGGTCTATGCCAGGCGTTGTGCGGAACCTGGGCAACCTGGGTTTCCTTTTCTCAGCTCTCATGTTGGATGAGGAGGTTGGAGTTCGCAGAGAGTTACCTCCAGTGGTGTGCGACTATCCTGATGTCTTTCCAGATGATTTGTATGAGTTGCCACCGAGCCATGAGGTAGAGTTCTCTATTGAT
>JAUMHN010303646.1:0-18513 GCA_032360265.1 Heliamphora ciliata
CCAAATGTCCCGTTCAATACACACAAAGTGTACTGGCACAGAGAGTCAGAACAATAGACGACGCTATTATCTATTCTCCGTAACCAAGACAAGCCGACTAAAACTCTGTGCCACAGTCGTACCTATGGTATGCCCATTTCCATCTAAACTGTGAACATAAAACTTATATTCTGTAATAACCTAAAATTTGATCTTCTGTGTATAAGACGCACTTTATATACCAGATTAACTACTATACAGAATATTGGGCATCCATGCATAGCAAAGAAATAATACACATACATTGCTTACAAAGACTCTCATAAAATAAAAAATTAATTTTATTAAAATAAAATTACATACTAACCCTAATAGCTGATTACTGCTGAGAACTTGCCCTATTCTCTGGGCGACTGCACCCCTTGGAGGGAGTACCCGCACCCACTTGCTGGGTGCCTGACAATGATCATCTTCTGGATAGTTTCAGTGGATTTAAGAGACCCACTGAATCTGAGCATATCTCCAACTTATCTAAAGTCACTGTTTTTGTCAGCATGTCAACTGGATTTATGCTTCCTTCGATTTTCTCTAGTGTTAACACTCCATCTTCCAACAGTGATCTGATGAAGTGATAATGAAGTCTGATATGCTTAGTTCTTGAATGGAATGCCGAGTTCTTCGCCAAATGTATCGCACTTTAGCTGTCACTATACAAATAATTCTTCACCTGCTTGAACCCAAGTTCTACTAACAAACCCTGTAACCAAATCATCTCTTTGCTAGCTTTTGTTACTGCCATATACTCTGCCTATGTAGTTGATAACGCCACAATCTTTTGTATCTGCGATACCCAACTAACTACAATAGTACCTATTGTAAAGACATAACCAGTAGTACTTCTTCTGTGATTAACTTCGCCAGCAAAGTCAGAGTCTACATAGCCTTGTAGTCTCAACTTGCTTTTTCTAAAGCCTAAACACTTGTCAACAATCCCTCGAAGATATCTCAATATCCACTTCACTGCTTCCCAATGCGCCCTTCCTGGATTAGACATGAACCTGCTGTCAGCTCCCACTGCATGGCCAATGTCTGGTCTGGTAGCATACATAAAACTTCCAATGGCTGAGGCATATGGAACATTCTCTATGAAGTTTCTCTCTTCCTCTGTCTCGGGAGATTGGTCCTTGGATAGTCGAAAGTGACTAGCCAATGGTGTGCTAACAGCTTTAGCATCACTCATGCTAAACCTCTTCAGGACACGGCTGATGTACTTAGCCCGAGACAATTGTAAAGTACCCTTCTGCTCATCTCAATGATTCTCATCCCAAGTATTTGCTTTGCTGAACCCAATTTCTTCATCTCAAACTCTCTTGAGAGTTGCTCCTTCAATCTTCTGATCTCATCCATATCAGGTCCTCCTACTAATATATCATCAACATAAAGTAGAAGAATTACATAGCTGGACTTAAACCTATTGAAATAGCAATAATAGACAGCGTTGCACTTGTGGTTGCCATTCTTCTGCATAAACCCATCAAACTTCTTATACCACTACCTTGGGGCCTTTTTTAAACCATACAGACTCTTTTTCAATCTGTATACAAGATTCTTTTTCCTTGTTCTACGAATTCTTTAGGTTGTTGCATATAGATCTCCTCTTCCAGGTCACTATGAAAGAAAGCAGTCTTCATGTCTAACTGCTCAAGGTGTAGCCCCTTTGTTGCAACAATGCTTAAAACTAACTGAATGGTAGTCAGTTTCACCACTGGTGAGAAGATGTCGGGGCAGTCAATTCCTTCTTTTTATTGAAAGCCTTTGACCACTAGTCGCGCCTTGTACCTCTTGGAACCATCATGTTCCTCCTTCACTCGATATACCCATTTGTTGTGCAGCGCTTTCTTTTCTATGGGTAATTAGGCGAGCTCCTATGTCTTGTTAGAGATAAGGGACTTCATCTCGTCTTTCATTGTAAGCTCCCACTTGCTAGAATCTCCCACCTGACATGCCTCACCATAGCATTTAGGTTCTCCTCCATCAGTGAGTAAAAAGTAATTCATGTATTTCCTGTTCGGTACATAAGGCCTGGAAGACCTCCAGGGTATAGGATTAGGTGCCAGTGCATCTGTCTATTGTGTGCTACTCTGCACAATGGGATCCTCCGCCTGAGGACTCTCAACTGCTTGCTAGGCCACAGTGCTATTTGCTAGATCATCATTCTCTGCTTGAGAACTCTCAACTGCCTGTTAAGCCACAGTACTATCTATTGGATCATTCGGCTCTACAAATATGGGATCATCCTCTGTTGAATTACTTGAAGATGTTATGTTTCGGTCTTTATATATCATTTTCTTGTTGAATATAATGTCTCTGGATCGGATCATCTTCTTATTTTGGTCATCCCAGATGCGATAACCAAACTCGTTCTCGCCATATCCAACAAGAGTACATTTTTGTGACTTTGGATCTAGCTTACCCTAGCATGGTCACTAATATGCACATATGCACCACAACCAAAAACTCTCAAAGTGTGAAAGTTTTACCTTTTTGCCACTCTATACCTCATCTGGTATTTTGAACTCTAACGGTACTAATGGACCTCGGTTAATTAAGTAGACAGATGTACTGACTGCTTTGGTAATCCCACCTGGATCCTCATGCTTCTTACTCTCTCTATTAGTGTACTATTCTGTTCATACGTTCTGCTACGCCATTGTGCTAGGGTGTACCCGAAATGGTTCTCTCCAATCTGATACGTTGTTATAGAAAAACTTCTTGAACTCATTATCCTTATACTTGCCACCATTGTCTTATCTTTGCTTCTTGATTCTCTGGCCCGTCTCATTTTCTACCATAGTTTTTCATGTCTTGAATACATCAAATACATCAGATTTATGTTTTAAGAAATAAACCTATACTTTCCTGGAATGGTCGTTAATGAAAGTCACGAAGTATGGCTTTTTACCAATGGATGAGACGGTAGTTGGCCCCCATACATCGGTGTGGACTAGCTCGAGTCTTTCTTTCTTCGAAGTTCTGCTACTTGTCTTGAAGTTAACCCTCTTCTTCTTCCCTAAGATGTAGCTTTCACATAGATCAATGTCAACTGACTTCAGACTTGGTAGCTTTCCATTCAAGTGCAAGATTTCGATCTCTTTCTGGCTCATATGTCCGAGTCTCTGGTGCCATAAATTAGAATCTTCCTTGCCTGCAGCAACTGCAACTGTCCTACAAGCATCTGATGCCATATAAAGAGTTCCACCCTTCGGATCATGTGCAATAGTCAATGCTCCTTTGGAAATCTTTCAACTATCACAACTAAAGGTTGTGATATAGCCTTAAGTTTCCAATTGCCCCACCGAGACTAAGTTCTTCCTGAGGTTGGGTATGTGTCTGACACTCTTTAATTTCCATACAGATCCGTTCAACTTAATCTTCACTTCACCTATGCCAATAATATCACAAGGTTGGTTATCACCAAGATAAACTTTTCTAAGATTACCAGGTACATAGTTTTCAAGGAGTTCCTTGTGAGAGGTGGCATGGAATGATGCGTCACAGTCTAACATCCATGATTCTTCTTTGTGCTCCAGCAAGCATATCAGGGCGTCATATGATGCTGAAGTAGTGGGAAGATTTTCTTTTACCTTATTTTCTAGATCTTTCTTCGGAGCTTTGCATTGATTTTGGTAATATCCGATCTTACCACAATTTCAACACTCAACAGACTTTGAGTTGGAATTATTCTAATTCCTGGAGTTATTTTTGCCACGGTTCTTCGATCTTCCACAGCTTTGTGATCTGCCACGCCCATTTTTCCGGTGCGAGTTTCTACCTCTACTCTCCATATTTAATTCTCAGGCACCTAATAGACAATTAGTAAGACTCGAATTTCATCGTTGAACGTGATGTCAACTGACACCAGTTAGTCCACCACTTCATTAAAGTTATTAAGATGAGCTCTAAAACTCCCATTATTTGGCATTTTCAAATTAAATAACTTCTTAATAAGAAGTAACTTATTCGCTGCAGACGGATGTTTGTACATACTGGAAAGGGTTGCCATGAGAGACGCTGTAGTCTTCTTGTTCTTGATGTTGAAGGCGATGAATTTTGACAACGTTAGTCTGATGGTGCCAAGGGCCTTTCTATCAAGTAATTCCCAATCTGGCTGCTTCATATCTTCTGGCTTTTCTCACGAAGGCAAGAACAAATCCATTTTATACAAATAATCCTCTATTTGCATTTTTTAGAATCCAAAATTTGACCTATCAAATTTATCAATTTTGAAAATGTCTCTCTCATTAGCCATATCAAATCACCAATTTAAAAGCTAAATTTGGTGAAATAAACCACACCAATGCATCCGGAATGGTCGAAATAGTTGAAAACGACTCCTAAATCAATAAAATCGGATTTAAAATGACCAAAATAACCCCAAAAGGAAAGTTAGGGCTAATCCTGGCGCGGTGCTGATGTAGATGCTGACAAGGCAACAATGATGACATGGTAGCTAATGTAGTAGTTGATGTGGCAAAAAATGAGGTCCACCACTGACGCAGCGGCGATTGGGTGCTGACGTGGCACTAACAAGGCGCCGACGTGGCCCTTACGTGACACCTATGTGACAATGACTGGTCGCTGATGTGGCTATTGACATGGTAGTTGGTTGTCTTCTTTGTTTTGCAAAACCAGAGGAGTGCTCTATTTAATTTTTTTTTTTATAATTTTCAAACACTTTGAACGGAGTTTGAAGGCTCATTTCAACACCGTTTTGACGTGTAATATATCATTGGAATCGACTTGATGGGATCTACACACTAGTATAATTAGATGGTGGTTTTAAAAAACTTTATTTTTAGGCAGATCTAGAATTTTGGACAAAAAACCTCACCAAGCGCTCTGATACCAGTTCTTAGGGTTCAGAGAGGTCCACAAAATAAGCACACACACACACAAACACAAGAGAAACCAAGATTTATGTGGTTCGGCTAAGCTTAGCCTACATCCACGGGAGAGGAATTTCACTAAATCAAATAAAATTACAGAGGAGCTATCTCTTTTCTCTCATCTCACAACTTTGATAATTTTCCTCTCTACTCTCTTTGAGTTTCTCACCCACACTTGATTTCTACACTCTTTACAAATTCAACACACAGAGATCATATATATAACAGAGGAGAGGGGGATAAGAGCATAAATTTAGACAGCTGAATCTTGACATTGGGAGATTTTTGGGTAGCTGAATTTGACGATTATGAAGAAGAGATCACAGTGCCGAGATTTGCAGCTGCTTTTGGTGAATGTTTATCTTATTGACTTTGCTTCCTTTTGCCTTCTTCTTCATTAAATTTTCACCACGTGGGTGGCTTAACAGTAAGCTGCCATCATGGCATTCCAAGAAACAGGATTTCTCTGGGGCATCAACTAAAAAATTTCCAAAGCCTCATTGGCACATCCCCACTGAGAATACCCACTAACTAAAGTGGTCCAGGAGACAATATCCAGATGAGGCATCCAATCAAGGACCCGCCTTGCTTCATTGAAACACTGAAGATTCATATACATATGAATTAAATTGTTCAAGGAAACCACGTCTAATCTGAACTCAAATTTTAAAACATGGTTGTGGACTTGTTTACCTTCTTCAATAGCAGACTCAATGCAACAAGCTTTTATAATAGAAAGGAAGGTAAAACTATTTGGTGTAACGGATTCTTGTAACATTAGGGAGTACAATAGAGTGGAATTTATAGTCAAGTAAAATTACAAGTAACCTTGAATAACAGTGTTGTAAATGAACGCATCTCGTTGGGGCATTGTATCTGTTTACTAAAAAACAAACAACTTCCTGTTGAGATCGACGAAGAATTTGGGAGTCAAGCGATTATTCTAGGTCCTTTGCTTTGTTTTAGGATTTCGCCAGAAGAACACAGTGGAATGGAATCAAAAATAATATAAGGAATTTTATTTCTTTGAAGAATTAGAACCAATTACAGGAACTAGGACTTGAAATAACAAATTGAAAATTAAAGTACTGGACTGGAATCGAAAATTATAAGGAAATTGAAATGAACTGAAAACGAAAATTACAAGTAAAAGGATAAAATAAAAGGTAGACAGTTCGCTGAGTTGAAGGTCCTTTCAATGTTCCACGATCTAGCCTATTTATAGGCGTATAGATGTGTTCCTTCCTAAAAGTAGCTGTTTCTAACTGCCTCTAAAAGTGGGTGAGTTCATGCCTTATTTCTTGGGACATGGGATGGTGGTAACTACCTCCAGTTGTTCTAGGTAAACATGTGTCTCTCTCCATATAACTACTGCTAACTCCTCTCATCGTGGGCATATGTGGCAGTTTCTCCTCTTAGAGGGTAGTCCTGCTTTATCTTTCTTTCACCGACTTGTCGCTACGTGTTTCTTTCTGAAAATGCTTTACTCAATCCATCAACTGCAACCAATTGCTCGATAGGATTAATTGCATGATTGAACTGATTGCTCAACAAACCCAAAAAAATTTAGTGGACCATTATTAGCTGTTTCCTCAATAGACCCTTTTATTATACCTCGACTCTCGCTCAATAGGATATTTAGTTGTCCCCCTCGATAGGCCTTCTTTACTTAACTAAATAAAGACCATAAAGGATCCTTGTCTTTGCTCGACAGGTTACTTAGGTCCTGCCGAATAATTTGGTAAAATTGGTGTAAACAATGTCCCCTCATTTATTAGGTTTAAATCCTTTAACCTAATCATTAAAACTTCAAATGGCATCATTAAAAGCAAACTTAAAAGTGCAATGTTTAAGTAGCTGTGTACATAATTTTTAACGTCACTTTCACATTTCATCTAAAATTTTCTCTCTGTTCTGAAACCTTTGAACTTTTCGATTATGGCTCCCAAGAAAACCACCAAGCCTTCGTCTACCGCTTTCGTAACTCGAAAATTCCCAAAAGATGTCAAGGAATTTGCTAAAAAACACAAAAATCATGGCATCCTAATTTCGAGTCCTAACTCAAGCTCGAGGTTCGTTTTGGGCCCTGTTTTTGAACCAAAAATGCCCAAATCATTATCCTCTAGTTAACCCTTGGCACATAATGAGGCATTTCTCCTACATCATTCCCATTTAAGTTGAACAATAGAGTCGGCTCCTTTACGTACATGGATAAACCAAAGGTCTGATTGGCACAATTGGGTATCACGTGTGGAACCTTACCTCGGAGGACAATGGGATTTGCTTAGGATCAAAGAGACCATCTTGCTCTATATACATTCTCGAAATTAACAAGTGGGTTTTTAGCACAGCCGTTTGCTTATGATCTATTAGGATTGTATACTAAAAATATGGAATTTTTAATTTTAGTACTGAATTTTATTTATTAATAAAATTATTTTTCTATTTTATGAGAATTTTAATGAGCAATGTATGTATTTTATTATTTATTTAATGTCATGCATGAATATCTTTTATTCTACGTAGTATTTAATCTGGTATATAGAGTTCGGCTTACACACGGAAGACCAGATTAAAGGTTCTTGTGAAATATAAGTTTTTCGTTCACAGTTTAGATGGAATTGGACAAACTATCGGTACGACTATAGTGCAGAATTTCAGTAGATCTGTCTTGGTTACGGAGAACAGGTAATAATATCGTCTATTATTCCGATTCGTTGTGCTAGTGCACTTTGTGTGTGTTGACCACGACCACGTTAGGGTAATTAATTCACTTTTCAAGGTTATTATGAGTGCTTATACCCTTAATTCCAAAAATAATTAATTATTTTTATATATTTTATATTCGTTATTTTGATTAATTAATGGATGCGATCTTTTATTGGTTTATATTCCCCGTGAGTTGGATAGCGATATTAATTATATGATGAATATTAATTATTGACGGAATCTTTGTCCCGAATGATCGAGATTAATGATACCCCCTTAAGAAAGCTTTCAAGTTTTGACCGGGCCAAATCCTGCAGGTGGGTTTAATTATCCGGTAATCAAATAAGTTAAGCGGAATGTCTTAAGAAATTTATTTAAGAAGCCGATTAAATATAATTGTCAGTAATTTAATTTAATCGGCGGGTATCAGGAATCTTAACGTTGGGAAAATAAATAAGTATTTAATAACAGAAGCTCGAATATGACTGGGAGTGTAATTATAATTCTTTAGTGGAATGAATTATAATTAGTGTTTTTATAAAATTACTTCTGGATTGAGGTGGGTTTGTATAATTACATTAGGAGCCCAAGTCATATTTACTCTACAAGTTCCTATTGTAGTCTATTTATATGTTGTTATGCAGCCCTAGCCACAGTTATACACGTTATATACAATTAGGGTTTCCACGTATTCCCTTAGTAGCTAGAGAAGGTTGTGAAGAACACGTTCAAGGTAGTCCACACTACAGACGTGTTCTAGCAATCAGGAATATAGTAGAAGTCTTGAATTTAGAGCTTCAACTTGAAGTCCACAACTGTGAAAGCTTCTAGACTAAAAATTATTGCTGCAGTCAAAATTAATCCTACCAGATTTCGTAAGGTATAACTCTAATCTTACTTTGGGAGTATATATCGAGTTGGCTTATGAACATTTGACATCAAAAAATTTTGATCTAGAGCAGATTTTGGCATTTTCCCATTCAATTTTCTTTTGCTTAAATCATGTTCATAATCAATGGATCTTGGCAATTAGCCTCTAACATGGTCAACATCGTGCAATGCAATGATGTTGCCTTGTGAACTTATGTCACTAACTATTCTTGACGTCGTCTACCTCACTGCCTTCATTCAACAGGCCTTGAAGTAAATGTTCTGTTGACCCTAGATCCAACCGACGAAGTTTTAATGAAGGCTACAGGTATGGGGTATTATGAGGTTCTCAAGATATATGAGATCACTTTTTCTGTCAAGCCTTCTTTCAAAGAGGTAGTTTTGTTTTACCTCTTCTGGCTTTGTAGATTTCTTCTCGCCATTCCTGATATCAAGGTTACCAAAGAATATTTACCTATGGCCATTTGCCTGGCTCAATAGAAAAAACTTGCTCTAGCCCTTTTTGTTCTGGGCACTCTATACAATGAGTTGTATACCTTTATCGAGAAATGAATCTCTGATAATTGTGGAGGTCCTTTTTGACTTTTTCAAGCATGTCTCTATGCCTATTTTTTTGAACTCGATTTAAAATATTGTATCTCGTTTAATGATCGTTGTTTAAGTTATGTTGAATACTATCTTTCTCATTCATCTGACTTTTCAAAATATTCTTTTGAAAATTATTTTTCTATCTTGTTTTCCTTACCACTTATCAAAAGGTCTGAGAAATTTCAACCATTTCATCAATTTCAATTTTCTTCCTCTCGACTGGTTTTTCTTCAAGATGACTCCCTGGCTGAGGGAGACATTATCCGTCGATAAAATTTTTAGGCAAGTGTTTTGATTCCCAGGTATATATTGGTTGGTGGATTAATTTCGACTGCCAAATTTTATAATTGGAGTTTCAAAAATTGCTCCCCTAACCAATGTGCAAGACAATTTGGTCTTACTCAAGGAGTGCATCTGCTTTTTATGCATATATCAATTAATGAAGACATAGAAGGCAGAGCTTCAATAAGAGAAGAAAGTATTGCCAAGTCCATTCAAGATGATTATTTAACGAAACTGAAGACTTTCAAGTTTGTTAAATTCAAGCCTTCATCCTCTACTACTACGACCTTTGATTCTTGGTGGTCCATTATCCTGCCTACTATTTTTGTGCTGTCAAAATATGAATGTCAAGCTACCACTCTTATCACAATTTACAAGGCAGGCTTGACACATCTTCTCAAGGTGACCATCTTTGAATTCAAATTGATTGTGTTTTCGATGTTTTTCTTTTATCTAACATATGAATTGTTTTGAATGTAGCCTTGAATGTTGACATGCCATTTATCGACAAGGATATGCCTCCATCTGTAGCATTTGCCAAGAAATCTCAGCCTTTACCTGCTACTGATTCGAACTCAGATACTTCCTATGATGGGCAAACCTTGGTTACTTAATTGAGATCAACTTTCTTTTAAGTTGGTTCCAATGATAAAGGTAAAGGAATTGCCGCCGAGTCTCCAAAAAGGAAAAACGTCCCTTCCACTATCCCTGCTAGTGGGTTTAAGAGGGATGCCTTTTTAGCTCAGGATGCTTGGAAAGAAAGGTAGAAGAAAAGAGAAGAAGAAGAAAGAAAAAAAAAGGAAGAAGAGAAAAAAAGAAGAAGAAATTAGAAGAGGATAAAAAAAACAACAAGAAGAGAAGAGAAGAATGAAAGAAAATGAAGGGGAAGAAGAAAAGAAAAAAGAATTAGAAGAAGTTCTAAAAAGAAAATAGAGATTAAGAAAATTGAAGAGAGAGAAAAAACAAAGAAAAAATGAAGAAGAAAAGAGAAGAATTGTAGAGAAAAAGAAACAAGAAGAAGAGGAAAAGAGAAGGAAGAAGGAGGAAGAAAATGAGAAAAAAAAGAAAAAGGAAATGAATCTTTGTTAGAAGAGCCTTCAAGAAAACGTTAATCTCTTGATGACTCTGGAATCATTACTCTAGATGAATGAGATATTCGTTTGGCCAACATCATTCCTGCCAAAGTTGTAAAAAGTGGTCTCAAGAAGATAAAAGTGCTTCCCAAGGTAAATTATTTTAATAATAATTATTTTAAATCATTTACATTAGCTAATAACCTTGGGATTCTTCTTGTAGAGTATATTTCCAAGTGTGGGGATCGACACTAACGATTCTATTGTCGAGACTCCTGGCGAAGCCCAAGTTCAGGAACTTATCGCAGTGTCAATAGTTGCTATCGAGGTGCCTATTGAGCCCCAAGTTTAAGAACCTGTGATAGCTTCAACAGTTGCTGTCGAGGTTCCTTCCGTCGACCACCAGAGGAAGCTTTGTCTCTAGAGATTTCTTTCCTCGCTCGAGAAGTTCAAGGCTTAGATCAATCTGCTGATCTTCCACAAGCCTCCTTCTCTTCAGAATCTTAGTACTTCAAGATGACAATCAACCCTTGAATTCACCTACTCCTGGGGATAAGGTGAAATATGGGTTGTCTTTGCATTATTACTCCTTTTTGTTATTCTTTGGTTTATGATATTTCCTTTGTGTATGTAGGTCAACGCATCTCAATCTCATGAAGATAACACCATAGAGGATGACCTAGACATCCTTCTTGGCCACATAGATAGTTTTGCTAAATCCATGGCCAATGTATCTAGTATCTCACTAGGAAGCACCACTATGGATCCATTGATCCAATGCAAAATAGACAATTTTTATACTCTTATTTCTTTAACTTTTGAAGAATTAGTCTCTTCAAAGGTGCAAGAACTGTCTTCTTATATTAATAAGATCTCAGTAATTACGAAGACCATATTCAGCCCAAACAGCTGGCCAACTTATTTGTGATGGCTATTGAGCTTTCTGACAAGATAGATGTAGCTCATTACTATCAAGACACCATCTTTTTAGGCAAGCATACGTCGACTCTATGAAGACTGTCTCCAATACTGTCTCCGTTAATCGTGAGAAAGCTCTTCAAATAAAATAGAAAAATCATCTACTTCAAGAAAAAGAGCATCGATTAAGGACATAGTTGGAGTAGGTACTTCTTGATAGACATGCTCTGAAGTTGGAAAAAGTGGCTTTAATTCAAGAAACAAAGGGCCTTCTATCACAAGGAAAGAACAGTTCAATAAAAGTTTAAGCGGCCTTGGAAGACATAGACCAATCACAGTTTAAGTTTAAATCGCTTAGCGTTGAATAGGACTTATTCAAATCTTCTTTTCCTAAAATTTAATCTTGTAATGCAAACTTTGTGATTATCACATGAATGAAAATTTTCTTTTTAGTGTTCTCTCATTGATTTTCACATAGTTGGATAATATTTCTTTAAGAACTTTCCATTGATAGTTCTTTTGTGTAATTCTCCATCGAGAGATTCTAGATGATAAGCCCATTTCGACAACACTTTAGCTATTCTAAAGGGTCCTTCCCAATTTGGTGACCACTTCCCAAATTCAAGATCCTTTAATCCCAAAGGTAATATAGTCTTCCAAACTAAATCTCCTTCTGAAAAAATTTTACTTTTCACTTTTTTGTTGAAAGCCCTTTCGATCTTTTTTTTCTGAGCTTGAATATAAGTTAAGGCTTGTAATCGATTCTCTTCGAGTTCTTCTAACTCTATAATCATTGACTTATAATATTGATCGACGAGTATGTCGTGATGTTGGGCTAACTTATGTGATTGGACAGTTACCTCAATAGGTAAAACTGCTGCACGCCCATATACCAAATCAAATATGGTAGTTTGAGTACTATCTCTTTTCGAAGTTCGATAGGCCCAAAGCATCTCTGAAAGTAATTCATTCCATTTTCGAAGGTTATCCTCAATGACTTTCGACAGAGTCATTTTAATAATCTTATTAGTAGTCTCAGCTCACGCATTTGCCTGAACATAATAATGTATTGAGTTTACTATTTTGTATCTCATATTTCTGGACAATCTCTTTTACTTCACTACCATTAAAAATAGTTCATTGATCCACAGTTATTGACTGTGGGAGTCCAAATCAATAGACTATGTGATTTTTTTTTGAATTGTATAACACTTTGTTGTGTTATATTTTCATAGGAACTGCCTCAGACCATTTAGTAAAATAATCTGTGGCTACTAAAATGTAATCGTGTTGTTATGAAGATGGTGGATGAATTTGTCATATTAAATCCAATGCCCATCTTCTAAAAGGCCAAAACTTCACAATCCAATGTAGCTGTAAAGTTGGGACCCTTTGAATAGGTCCATGCTTCTAACAATCTTGACATCCTTTAGCATATGATATACAATCTTTTCTAATCGATGACCAACAATAACTATATCTTCTAATTAGTCATCTCATATTTTCTTCGGCTTGATGGGATCCACATATATCTTCATGCACTTTAGCCATTAATTTCATAGCATCTAATTAGTTGACGCATAAAAGTAACAATGCATGTGAAGATCTTCTAAATAGATCATTTTCCAAGATTATGTAATTCATTGATCTGAATCTTGTTGTTCTATTGATGAGTGTTGAGGGATCTCTTTAGAACTTTATTACCTCAGTTCTCCAATCATTTTCTACTGTATCATTATGAAATATTTCTAAATGTTCTATTTCCCTTTGCTAGGAAAGTGGTATTCTCTTTTTTTTTTGTATTTTTATTAGTTTTTCGTTTTGCCCTTTTAGAATTTTCACTCTGGAAGCCAGTTGTGCCATTTCATTGGCATCAGTATTTTTTAATCTAAACACATGTTCAAATTAAACTTCCATAAAGTTCATTACTATTTTTCTCACTTTGTTCAGATATTCGTTTAAAACGTAGTAATTACATAGATAACTTCCAATTACTTATCAAATAACTAATTGTGAGTCTCCAATAACTTTTAAATGAGTTATTTGGAAATCTAAGGCCAACTCGAGTCCTATGATCAAAGCTTCGTATCCAGCCTAATTATTCAAAAAGAGCCACTCCAATAACTTTTAAATGAGTTATTTGAAAATCTATGGCTAACTCGAGTCCTATAATTAAAGCTTCGTATCTAGCCTGATTAATCGAAAGGGCTTCATCATTGTGTAATTGGAATGCAAACTGATACATCTTTCCATTAGGTGAAACAAGAACAATTCCTGCTCCTACTCCTTGATAAATTTTTGAACCGTCGAAGATAAGTTTTCAGAATTTTGATTCTAAAAGGTTTATTTTGAATAGGTCGCTTTTCAATGGTATATTTGGATGATCTGCTAAGAAATCAGTCAAAACTTGACCCTTAATTGCCTTTTAAGGGACATATATAAAATTATATTCGATTAAGGTAAGAATCCATTTTCTTTGTCGACCCCTTAAAATAGATTTAGACAACATATGTTTAATGATGTTGGGTTGTGCTATTATATGCACAGTTGATTGTAGAAAGATAATGCCTCAATTTAACTGTAGAATAATATAGTGCTAGGATTAATTTTTCAACTGAAGTATATTTTACTTCGACGTCATTGAACTTTCTGTTAGTCCTAGGCAACCCAAGAGGAGGGTGAATTGGGTTTTAAAAATAGTAAAACTATTAAATTTTTTTTTCAAAACATTTTAATTTCTTAAACGAATTTAGTAAGTATATCAAGAAATAAAGTAATGAAGAAATTAAAGATGTTAGGGAGAGAAAAAATGAATCGGACACCAAGATTTATAGTGGTTTGGCTTTTTCCAAGCCTACGTCCACTCATCAAGACTCTCCTTAAGAATTTTGACTAAGATAGAATGCTTCACGGGCACATTCAATGCCTTTTAGAGCCTCAAAATTTTTTTACAAAACAACCTTTATTTTTTCTAATTACTTTTGACCTCTTCTTTAAAGACTATCACTCACTCTCTTAAAGGATCAATGGTGACTCACATTCTATTATAATAAATGTATGAGAATCAAAAATTCACTCACTCACTCCCTCTCTTTACAAATGATTGGAAATAAATGAACAAAGAGAGAGAAATTAGCTGGAGGAGTTTAATGAGCAGTAAATGCTTGATCTTGAAGATTTGAGCTTTTGATTCAAGTAATAGAATAGTGTCAAATATCTAGAGTAAATTAACTCCTTATGTAGCCATCTGAAGTAAATGACCGTTGGTGGGTTAGTAGAGGTAATTAATTCTTCGAAATCCAACCGTTGGAACCAGCGCGAGATTTGAAATTTATCGCAGGGGTTGACACAAAGTCATTTAGTGTCGACTCAAATATCTAGAGCTTGATTTCTCAAGTGATTGTGTTGACTCATTTGTTCAATAGTGTCGACACAAATTCTGCATCTTCCTCACCCACACGGTGGTGTTGACTCATGGAGTTTTTGGTGTCGACTCAATCATTACTTCAGTTTTCTAAGAGAGACCTTTGGTGTCGACTCATATTATGTTTGGTGTTGACTTTTTTTGTATAGCAAGCTGCTGGAATTTAGGTGTCGACTCATCTTCGTTTTGACATCGACTTATAAAATTGCAGTCAGCCTCAGTAGTTTTAGAGTTGACTTATTTTGATCTGGTGTCGACTTGGAAAAGTGCAGACGGTCTCAGTTGTTTTGGGGTCAACTCAAATAGCTTGTTCTCGTCGGGAACCTTTGTGTCGACTCATAAGCTTTGGTGCCGACCCGTTTGAGTTGGAGTTGGGAATTGCCTTGGAAGTCTAGTATCAACCCATTTAGCTTTGGTGTCGATTCATTTTACCTGAAGTCAGAAATTCGATGGATTACTTGGTGTCGACTCAAATAGCGTTGGTGTCGACCCAAAGTGGATTCCGGTCTAATACTAAAGGTGTCGACCCAAACTAGTTTGGTGTCGATTCAAACGAGTACCTGAAGCATCTTAGACAAATACGTTAAGGTGTTGACTCAATTTCTCAATGGTTTTGACACACTTGAAAGTTTCAAGCGTACTTTGTCTTTGGATGTTGACTCAAATATCGATTTATGTCGACACAAAATATTTTTTGATAGAACATTTAGTGTCAACCCATTTTATGCAATGAGTAAGCACAAATGATTTAAAGTGTCGACTCATTAGTTATGTAGTGTAAACACTTACTTTTTAAGAAACAAATAAATATAATTTTTTAAATTAATTTAATTAAGAAAATAAATTATTAAAATTATTAAAATCTAATTAAAAAGTCCTTGGGCTAACAATCTCCTATTTTTTTATGATTACAACATTTTTTAGAAAATATTTTTAAAAAAAATTTAATAAAGGTTCTCCCCTTATCACCATGCCTTTAAACAAAAAGGCAATTACATTAATAAGGCATTCAACAACAATATAATGCTTATGTTTAAGGAGAAATTGTAAATTTAATTCAGAAGTATTCTAAATTCCTTAAAACTTGTGTATCAACTTAACGTGTTCAAGTGTCTCAACAAGCTCAGCACATCAAATTTGAACAGTATTTATATGTGCAAAATATTCCAAATCTCAGCATCAATCACATAATGTCAATATTGGATAACTTAATAGGAAATTCAACACAACTATTTAACAATATTAAGATAAACTTTGAAATATTTTCATACATGAAAGATAAACACACAACAATATTTCAAAACGTTATCAAAGCAACTAATCATCCATATGTTCATCCACAGACATGCACAAAAACACAAAACAAAAAATATGTTTAAGGTTACATCTTCTCCTTTAACAAAACAACATAAAAACTTCATGTTTTTCTTATCTTCCTTCTTTTCTTCACTTTCTCCATTTTTGGAATCATAAAAAAAAATCAGGTCTCATCCATAAACTTCTTGAAGGCTTTCTTTTCTTCTTGTTTTTACTTCATTGCATAAGCCTTTTCCTTTGAGGAGGCGGTATTTTCAGCTTTGGACTCTTGCTTTTCCATGGCTGCAAATGTGGCTGCCAAAGCCAGGTCTGTCTCTCACTTCAACCGAGTTTCTTTCTCTGCCTTCGTTTTCTTAGGCTTAAACTGTTTAGCCCAAGTTTCTTGAATCCATTTTAGATGTTCTTCGACTTTCCTGGAATTTTGCTGGACAACAATGACAACTCCTTCGTCGTATTCCTTCCTTCCTTGCTAAAGAATGGTAATGTTGGCCTTCACAATGGATGCTACACTGTTGTTCATTGTCTTGCTCATTGAAATCCCAGCATCACAAGCATTTTCAACTTCCCTTCGCAGAGAACGACTGGTTTTGCCAAGATGTTTAACCTTATCTGAGATAGAAGATACGTTACAATTGATGTAAAAAAGGTTCGTATCAACTTTCGCTTGAAAGGAAGCCACAGAAGTAGTCAATCCTATGATAATGGAGACAAGCTCAGCAAACTCTTGAGAAGAGAGACCAACTGGTGAAGTAGATGCAGAAGGAACAGAAGGAGGAAGAGGTGGAACAAAGGTGGAAGTGGAGCCTGGTATAACGAATCTGGTCTGAAGAGGAACAAGGGAACCAGCATTAAAGGGAACATGGGAATTGGCATGAGCAGAGGGAGGAAGAGGGGTTCTATTGGATGATTATGGAACATGGGAATGAGAGGCAAGATTTCCACGTTTAGTGGACCAAACACCATCAATCTTTGAAATTTGCATGTGTTTCAAGGTGGATTGTTCATATAAGTCATGTTTTGAAAAGGGAATCCCGTTTTCAGTGGACAAGTCAACACCAAAGTGCCGAAACACAAGGGTCAAGAACATGAAATGGGGAAGGGAGGAATTGGACTTAGAATGAAATTGAAGTATATCTGAAATAAACAAATAGCTAAGATCAAGTCTTTTTCCTTCTAGAATGTACCACATAATGAAAACATTCGTAAAAGTGACATCACCAATTTTTTTAGATTGAGGCAGAAAAATGTGATTGACAAAACGATGCAAAATTCTCATTTCACGCTTGAGAGAGCTAGCTTCAAGTGGTTTGGAAGGGTCAACCTCTTCGAGTTCAAAAATTTTCTTCACTACCTCATGAAAAGAGAAACCGTCAATGGTTCTCTTCTTCTTGTTGCAGGGAACAAATAATCGACCCTTAGGGAGACCAAGAATCTCATTCAAAGTCTTGGAGGTCAAAGAAATGTCCACATCATTCACCCAAGTGGTGATGGTTATGTCATTTGGGTTAGTGATTTTGACATGGGTGTAAAAAAGTTTGACAAGAGTGGAGTAATGAGGTTCGTGGATTTCTAGTAAATCCTTCCATCCAAGGTCCGTGAACCATTTAGAATATTTCATATCAATAAAATCGAGAAATCAAAAGCCTATAGAGCAACCCAGGATTACCTTGCGATTGACGAAAGATTAAAAGTACAGATTCTTGAACTTCGAGTACTAAAACTTGGGGGAAGGTTCGATTGGAGTGATGGTTGAAGGTCCGGCCTTGGTTTTCTTCGATTTCTTCTGCTTCAACGGCCTACGGCTTGACGGATCTCCGACGGGGCGTTTTCTTCCCTTACCCATGGTTTTCGGTGGCATCGATGGTGGTAGAGAGAGGTGAAGAGACGAAGAAGGAGGGAGGAGTCGACTCTAGGGTTCGTCGGTGAGAAATGAAGGGGAAGGTGACGAACATACGTCTTGAAAGCGAACAGTTTTTAGCGCAAATGAAAAAGAAGAAAAAACGTCCTATATATAAACTCTATGAATTGTGTTGACACTAAATGAAATTGAGTCGACATTTTTCACACGACATTGGGTGTGTCCATAGGCAGAAATTGAGTCGACACTATTTATCAGGGTGTCGACACCTTCGGCTTATTGAGTTGACATTCTTCTTGAACGAGTCGACCTAAATTTTGTCGAGAGCAAGATAAATGAATCAAGTCGGCACTATATAGCAACGGTTGACACTTTTAACAAAATGTGTCGATACTATATAGTTTTGAGTCAACCCTTTCACACATGTGTTGACCATTTTTATCATTGAGTAGACACTTTTCACACATCAAAATAAAGCATGAAAAGCATTTGATATACACTGAACATGCATTGTTAGTATGACATTTA